>CM068360.1:33306333-33493833 GCA_034769755.1 Odontamblyopus lacepedii | reverse complement strand
ATAGGACGTCATTTCTGCTCAGCTGACGGCGACAAACTCAACAAAACTAGTGTCGATAAACGATCTCAGGCTGTGGAAAAATTAAAATTGTCACAGTACAAATTAAATACAAACATTTTCTATAATTTTCTTCCTGTTTTGAGGCTATTTCACATTCTGAGGTTCTGGACGACGTCATCGGCCGAAAATAAAAGTCAAATATCTTAAGAACCATAATTCCACAAACAAAACGTTCTGCAGCACAAACAATTGACTCCATTTTGGACTGTTTTAGAGCATTTTTAAGCTTCCTGTGCGGCTGACCCCAATTTGACCGATAAAAGAATCGTTAATTTCTCCTAAACTAAAGAAGCACAAACGAAACTTTTTGCAGCACAAAACAGCACAAACGATTGACATAGTTTTTATGTCGGTTTGCGTTTGACGGGGCGACTTCTCAGAGGTAATTAAAGCAACCACTAGATGGCAAAATTATTAAGCAAAAACATAAAACTAAATCGGTCAAAAACAGTAAACATAACAGGAGTCTTTAAACCCCACACACCTCCTGACCTTCCCCCCCGTCTGCTCTCCCCTCCACAGAGCCGGTGAGCTGCAGTCTGGCTCAGTCCGTCATGTCCATGGCCTCGTCGCACTCGCAGCACTCCCACATCAGCACAGACACGCTCTCCTCCATGTCCGGCTCCTACCTCGCCGCCCCGGACCCGGAGGCGGTGATCGACGAGGGGCCAGAGGAGCTCCAGGACGCGCTCATGGACAGTGAGCGCGGGCCCTCGCAGCAGGAGGAGGTACGGCGGGCGGGAAATACTTTTAAAGACACGTTTATGCGGTTTTACTGACTACTAACATCTGCAGAGCACCGTGTGGCCTCATTGTTCTGAAAATGCTGTATTCACTGAAGACTTATTAACATGTTTTATAAGTTTTGCTTTCATTTTTGACGGTCCCCTTAGTCCCTCCCCTACCGATACTCATATCAGATATCGGCATAGATCCAGGAAAGTTTTCTGGGTCGGATAGCGGTATCAGCCGATTATAGAATGTGATGTAATAAGACGATTTACTGACTTTCTAATGGTTGAACTTCTGTTTGTAGGACAAATCAGTTTTGTAATAAGGAAAAAAAGCCCTTGTCACTGGTGTTGGTTGATATCAGTTATCGACAGAGACTTCGCTAGCAAGGACCATGCCAACAACACATGTGCAAAGCGAAAAACGTTTACTGTATTGAGACGAGGCGGGTCGGCTGGGTTGAGACTCAGGGTGGGGGTACAGTCTCAATCTTCACATGGCCCAGCAGGACGGGACCCCCCTCGTAGGCGTCTTATGTCTGGAAAAGAACAGATACGGGTTGGGAGGGTGGGGTCGAGTTATTTGGAATGAACTGGCTTGCCGGGTTAGGCTGCTATGAATAGGCTTCTGGGAAATTGAGGTGTGGTAGCGGTGATTCGCTGGAGAGGAGGTGAGGGCGGTTGAGGCGTGGTCCTGCTCCCGAACTTAAGTTAATCATATTAACTACATTTAATGCCAAAATATCGATATCGGAGCTAAAAAAAAGCTGGATCGGTCATTCCTAGTTATCTGTATTTCTCTATCTTCTTACTCCGCCAACGATTGTTTTATGTCCAAAATTAGTATTAGACATAAAATGATTTTTTTCTTCCTTTTGTTTTCTGTTTCCAGGATTTTCCCGTTGAACCGGATCAGAATTACTCTTTAGCGCTGGTCGAGGAGCAGGATTCAGAGGTGGGAAAACAAACACACATAAAAACATAAAAACAAACAAACATACAAATGTGCATCAGAATATCACAGAATGCTCCATTTGAGTTGTATTGGCTCTAGAAATGTTACACTTCTTTATTTTCTTATATTATTTCTTATATTTTTCTGGTTTAAAGGTGCATTTGGTCACTTTTCTACCTGCTCATCTCCATGGAGATGTTACTCATTTTCCTGGAATGTTCCACACTGTGACAATAAACTGAACTGTTTTGCATTTATTAAATTACATGTTTTAGTTCTCAAAAACACCTTTTAGAAACGTGTATTGTTACTGTGAGTGGGCTCGCCTCTCCAGAGATCTGACCTGTAACTTGACCCGGTGGCGTCTTCAGCTTGTCTCCATGGAGATTGTATAGTTTAATGCCAAACTGTGGAACATTCCAGGAAAATGGTGGAGCGTCCACTTTAAATTATTACAAAATTATCGCCAATCATTTTGAAAATAAAACATCATTAAATGTTTTTTTAAAAGAAGTTTTTTTAGTGGATTCATTTTGTTTCTTTATTTTTTCAGGGAAATGACGTGACAGAAGAAGACTGCTCCTCGAATTCAAACGGCAAAGGTAACGCTCCTGTTTCTACCGCAGCAAAAACACAAAAAAACACAACGCACATTCAGTATTTTGTGCCCAAATCCTAAATGTCCGTGTACCACAGAGGGGCCGGAGTGTCCACTAGAGGGCGACATACACCTCTGCTATGGTCCAGTCTCAAACACGTTTAAACCTCAGTAACTTTAAGACGGACTAAAATAAAAGTGTTTTTCAGTTTGCTTATGTAGAAGTGTAGAAATCGTGCGTCTTTACTGTATCCGTGGAAATGTTTCTCCGCGAATATTCCACAGAATGTCGTATAAATGTCGATCTCCCTAGAGAATTTTCCGGAGTATGGTTTTAACTTTCTGTTTCCATGGAATCATGCAGGTGACTTTCCACCTCCAGAAAGTTACATACTGTAGCTTTAAAATATTTTTAAATAAAGGATTTATTTTATTTTGCTGGTTTTGCACACCTCCTCCTCTCCTATAGCTCTTTCTCTGTTTCTCCACAAATCAGGTTTATTTTTAGCTTTGGCATCACACGCTCTGCCATCTGCACAGCGCTAACTCATGCTAACTCATGCTAAGTCAGGCTAACAGCTAAGTCATGCTAACAGCTAAGTCATGCTAACAGCTAACTCATGCTAACAGCTAACTCATGCTAACAGCTAACTCATGCTAACTGCTATAGGCTGTATTTGTTTGTATTCATGACTCTGAAGATTTTATGTCATAGTTTCAGCCTGTTTAACTCTCGGGAGATTCACTGTTTTTGAAAGAAACGAAAAACGCTGAACTCTGTGGCCTGTTTCTGTCGCCTGAATGCGCGTGGGCAAATATAGCAGGGTGACCAAACGTCCGGTTTTCCCTGGACATGTCCGGTTTTTACGTCCTGCCCTGGGCGTCCGGATTATTTTTATAAAGTGAGGGAAATGTCAGATTTTTCATTACCTTTTGTTGTTGACCGGCACTAGAGCTCTGTGCACTCGTCTTTTCACAAATGGAAACATGGTCACGCTAAAATACAGAGGTGTATGTGTTCGTGTTGGGGGCACCTTTGCCTATAGCTGGATCCGGCCCTGCACTCCGACAGGTTTTATTTCCTGTGGATCAGCCACAAACCAGGTCAACAAATCTGTACCTGAGACTGTTTCCGCTCAGCTGTATGTTAAATGTTATTGCGTTGTCTGGAATGTCCCACAGTTTTGGAACTAAACCAGGTCTCACGTCTAAAACCAAGACCCCCTTTGGATCCTTCATGGTCTAAAACAGTCCGTAATCCTGGTCCAGTCCTAATTTATAGAGCTAAAATCTCAAAACCAGGTCTAGACTTCCCATCAGGATCTAAACCAGGTCTCAAGTCCCAGATAAGATGGGGGGTCTTATCTGGGACTTGAGATGCTGTCTGGTCTAAAACTGTCCCAAATCCTGGTCTGGTCCTAATTTATGAATCTCAAAACCAGATCTGGACTAAATCAAGTCTAGTTCCTACAACCAAGTCTGTGGAATTCAACCTAAAACCTTTTATTTCCTGTGGATAGGCCAAAATCCAGGTCAACGAATCTGTACCTGAGACTGTTTCATCTCAGGGGCCAAACCTCCAGTTCAGAGTCGGGTTTTACTTTGCAAATTTCTCTGATCTGGCAGAGATTTTAAAACTTATATCAGGTTCTTCATGTTGTTTTCCGATTTATTACTGACTTACTCCTTCTGAGACGCTTCATTCTCATCTAGAGGTCGTTTAATTTAAGAGAACTTGTCGAGTAAAATGATCTGACTGCATGGACAGATCATTTTCTCTACTTTTGAGTCATTTTCTGATAGATTTAAGTGTTTAGATTTTACATTTTGGTGAAGCTTGTTTGCAGTGGATTTGCTGAGCAGGGCCGGGTCTGGTCTGGGTCTGGTCTGGACTCGGATGGGAGCCCAGGAGGTGCCACAGGGGGGCTGTTGTTGTGTGTTTGGGCAAGACATTTCACCCACATTCCCTGGTATGAATGTGGCGTGTGTTGGTGGTGGATGGCGCAGATTTACAGTCTCATTTCTACACTTTTTACAGAGTTTTAAAGCGATTTTGAGCGGTTGCAAAAGCACAATCCTCACGCTGCGTCCATTTTTTAATTTTCACATCTCCAGTTTGACCCACGACCCCTCAGCGACCTCAACACGACCCCTCCACGACCCCTCCATGACCCCTCCATGACCCCTGCTTTGGCTGCTCTGTTTGACCTTTAACCTCGCTTGCAGGTGGGCGGAGCCGCTGTGCAGAGCTGGCCAATAACAATCAGGGCCGTGACACGCCCTCTTTGGGATTGGACAATGAGCAAGCTCAAGCTGACGCGCGATTCGCCGGTGAGTGGCACCCTCCCACTACACGGACCAATCAGGGCGTGGCATGAGGCTGCAGGGGCGGGGCTTAGAGACCGACGCCGAAAAGATTCAGGAAAACTGCATGAACGGAATGAAAGTGTGTTAAAGCAGCACAAAAACGTCACAACAAACTTAAAATGATGGGGAAAAAATAACAGTATTTCACAAATTACAGCTGGCCTATGCACGTTTTGATAATATTGTGGAAAATCTCTTGACATATTCATGAAATTTAATCCAAAATAGAATCAGAAATGTGTTATTATATGTTAAATGTAAAACGTTTTGGAACTAAACCAGGTCTCACATCTAAAACCAAGACTCTTCAATGGTCTAAAACTGTCCCAAATCCTGGTCTGGTCCTATATTATGGATCTAAAATCTCAAAACCAGGTCTGGACTTGCTGTCAGGATCTAAACCAGGTCTCAAATCCCAAACAAAACCCTCCTTGGACCCTTCATGGTCTAAAACTGCCCCATATTCTGATCTGGTCGAAACAAAATTTTCACAAATTGCAGCTGAATTTTTAGATAACACTGTGGAAAATGTCTGACATATTCCTGAAATTTAATCTAAAAAATAAAATTAGAAATACTTTTTGGTTTAACGCTTTTGTGTTCTTTTATAAATTAGTTTCGTGACTTTGATTGACATATTTGTGATCATTTCAAATCTCAAATTTGACATGTATCATCTTGTTTTCTCGATTCAGAATTTGCACATTTGGAAATTTCCACACAATTTTTTTTTTAAATCTAAAATTCCTGAGATTTGATTTGCATAATGTGCCGGTTAGGTTTAGATTAATAACTCATTAAAACACAAAATAATTAAGGTTAAGGTTAAAGATGCACTGCGCAACTATTCTGATCTCCGTCTCCATGGAGATGTTACTGCTTTGCCTGGAATGTTCCACGGTACGACTTTAAACACATCAACAACGCATTTATTCATTACGTGTGGTTCTGTTGCTCTAAAACGCGACAATTCCTCCACAGATCTGACCTGTAACGTAGCCCGGGGCACTCTAGACAAAGCAATAACGTTTCCATGGAGACAAGAAGGCGAGAAATGTTCCACAGAGCATCTTTTAAGACACATTTTTTTGTTCCCGTCACTTCACGTGCTGCTTTAACGCCGACGTATCTTTGAAAAAAAATATTTAAAAAATCCCCAAATTTCTCTGATTCTGTTTTGTTTTCGTGGCTGCGCATTTGACCCATGTCTGTGCCCCTCCCTCTACTCGTGCTGCTGCTGCTTCCTCTCTTTATTTGTGCCACAGCGCCCCCCCTCTGTCTGTCCGTGTCACTACATGTTTGTTCGCTGTTTCCTTCTGTATCTCTCGTTACGTTTTTTTTTTTCCCGTATTAAATGTCTGTGTTTCGCTTCTGGGCTGCTCACCTCCTTCCATCTCTGCGTCCTCTCGCTGCATTTTGTGTGTTGGATTTCGTGGTTAAATCTTGTGTCGTAAACGTGTCCTGTTTCTCTCGTTTTGTCCTCTCTCCTTCCCTCCTTCCTTCCTCTCCTTGTCTCCTTCCCTTGTCCCCTTCATTGTGTCTGGACTCAGCCGGTGAAGAGTCCTGCCCAGTGCACATTGAGGAATAGGTATGGAGACCAAACCGGGGCCGGCGAATTAATCCACATGATGTTAAAGCTTCACCGCGGAACTTTTCTAGAAATCTGCCATCTGCTTGTTTCCACGGTGATGTTATTGCTCACAGTACGGCATTAAACGTTCTGGAACTAAACCAGGTCTCACGTCCAAAACCAAGACCTCCTTTGGACCCCTCATGGTCTAAAACTGTCCCAAATCCTGGTCCGGTCCTAATTTATGGATCTAAAATCTCAAAATCAGGTCTGGACTTCCCGTCAGGATCTAAAACAGGTCTCAAGTCCTAACTAAGACCCTCTTTGGACCCCTCATGGTCTAAAACTTTCCCAAATTCTGGTCTGGTCCTAATTTATGAATCTCAAAACCAGATCTGGACTAAATCAGGTCTAGTTCTTACAACCTAAGACCCTCTTTGGACCCCTTATGGTCTAAAACGGTCCCAAATCCTGGTCTGGCCCAACTGCGTGGATCTAAAATAGTCTCTAAACCAGGTCTGAACTTCTCACATGGAACTAAATCAGGTCTCACGTCCAAAACCAAGACCTTATTTGGACCCTTCATGGTCTAAAACTGTCCCAAATCCTGGTCTGGTCCTAATTTATGGATCCAAAATCTCAAAACCAGGTCTGGACTCCCGTCAGGATCTAAACCAGGTCTCAAATCCCAAATAAGACCTTCCTTTGGACCCTCCATGGTCTAGAACTGTCCCAAATCCTGGTCTGGAATAGAGTAGACATGTTTAATGCCGTACTGTGGAACATTTCTGGCGAAGCAATAACCTCTCCACGGTCCCTAATCCTGGTCCAGATCTTAATCTAGACCTGATCATCCCAAAAACCAGGTGGACTTTTTCCTATAAAACGGTTCATAATCCGAGTCTGACCCAAAACCTGGACTACACAAAGACCCAGAGTTCTAGACCGAGACCTCCTTTAGACCCGTCTGTGATCCAGGTACAAGCAAATGGCAGATTATATTAGAAAAGTTCCACGGCGAAGCTTTAAAACCATAATTTCTGTCAAATTTTATTATTAATCTGGACATTTTAAACAGCTGGGAATTGGCAGAACTCGGTTGTAGTTTTGGGCGACATTTTGAATGTTTTGTAGAGTTTATTACGACAATAAATAATAGAATAGTATAAAATAAACATAGTAAATAATAAATACTTTTAATTTAAATATTTGTATAAAGGTTTGATGGATTTTCTGATCTAAAATGTCGTTTTCCTCATCACAAACAGACCTGGAGTTGTGTTTTGTTTCATTCATACACGTTTAATGCACAAACCTGCAGATTTAAGCTCTTAGTTCTTCCCTCGAACAGAAAACACTCTGTTCCACCTTGTGATGTCACAGTGTGGTGATACAGGAAGTGCTCTGCTGTGTTTTTAAACTCCGCACACCTGCACTAGAATCATTTGAATCCACTTTATTTCTACAGCACATTTCATAATTGTGCTGCACAGACAAGTTAATACAATAAAAGAAAAGTAAATCATAAATAAAAACAATAAATAAAATGTGTTAAAATGTGTTAAAGCTAAAACTAAAAAAGAAATAAATGAAATAAAAGACGCAGAGGACCACACAGCTCATGCGGTGTCACTATTTGGATAATTTCAGTCAATCTCTACTGAACTAAAGGGAGAAATTATTATTATTATTAAATTATATTCCATTTTTATTTTTTTAACTCTGTTATTGTGATATGATGTGATGTGTGAGCGACTGTGTCCAAGTAATTTCTCTTGAGGATCAATAAAGTTTGTCTCATTCTAAGTAACAAAGGTGTAACGATATCGAGGTCTCACGATACGATATCGTCAGTCTCTAAACCAGGTCTGGACTTCCCGTCAGGATCTAAACCAGGTCTCAAGTCCTAAATATGACCCCCGTTGGATGCTTTCTGGTCTAAAACTGTCCCAAATCCTGGTCTGGTCCTAATTTATGAATCTCAAAACCAGATCTGGACTAAATCAAGTCTAGTTCCTACAACCAAGTCCGTGGAATTCAACTAAGACCCTCTTTGGTCCCCTCACGGCCTAAAACTGTCCCAAATCCTGGTCTGGTCCTAATTTATGGATCTAAAATCGTCTCTAAACCAGGTCTGGACTTCTCACATGGAACTAAACCAGGTCTCACATCTAAAACCAAGAGCGCCTTTGGACCCTTCATGGTCTAAAATGGTCCGTAATCCTGGTCTGGTCCTAATTTATGGATCTAAAATCTCAAAACCAGGTCTGGACTTCCCGTCAGGATCTAAAACAGGTCTCAAGTCCCACATAAGTAATAAATAAGTAATTTCTCTTGTGGATCAATAAAGTTTGTCTAAATCTAAGTAATGGAGATGGAACGAAATCCAAATCTCTCTGTACGATATTTTCACCATAAACATCTCACCGAACCAGATTTATTACAATATTTTGTAGGGAATCTGCTCCTTTTTCCTCTAAAAATGCTTCACAAGACTTAATCAAAAGAATGAAGATTTCAAAGTGCTTAGAACAGTTATTTCTTCATGTCGTCTGCACTGAAACGGAGCAAAGGATCATGGTCTATGTAGTTCCCTCTGTTTTTTTTTAGCTATTTCTGCATCAGAACTATTCATTTCATGCTCCACGATATTATTGTGAGAACTCTGGCGATACGATATCACCAGATTTACATTATTGTTACATCCCTGTTAAGTAAGTCTAAAGGAGCTGTTCACTTGAAAACGACCACTTTATGACATCACAAGGTGGAAAAGAACGTTTTGAGCTTTGCAGATGTAACAGATGAATAATAAAGAGTTACTCAAACATGTGAATGAGAAAAAACACGACTCCAGCTCTGTTTTTGAGGAGGAAACAACATTAAAACACGACTAAAAGTTCATAAGAGTCAGTTTTGTGTAATATCGGACCTTTTAGTTTGAGGAATTACTTCTAAAAATGTGGAAACTAATGCGATATTTTCATTTTTATTTCAGATTTATTGTATCTCGGAGGCTACAGGTCCGAGCCGACGCACAGTTCCAACTCCAATCTGAACCTGGAAGAACCCGGACTGGACCAGAACCAGGACTACAGGGAGACCCAGAGTCCCAGACCGAGACCACGAGGACCTCTTTTCTTCTAGACCTGGTCCAAATCCCAATCTAGACCAGATCATCAAGAAAGACCAGGTGGATAATCCTGGTCTGATCCAAGACCTGGACTACAGAGAGACCCAGATTTCTAGACCAAGACCTCCTTTAGACCAGTCCATGAACCAGATCCAAGTTCTAATCAAGACCCAATCCTCAATCAAGGCCAGGTTGGACTTTTCTTGCTGAATAAAACTTTAGTTAATCCAAAACCAGGACTACAGAGAGCCTTGGTCCCGAAGTCCTAGACCAAGACCACCTCATAATCATCGTCCCAAATCCAAGTCAAGACCTGATCATCGATCCAGACCAGTTTGACTTCTGATCCTACATGAATGACAATGATCCAGACCAAAACCAGGACTTCAGAGAGACCCAGAGTTCTAGACCGAGACCGAAACCTGTCCATAATCCAAGAGGAAGTCCAAATCAAGACGCAGTCCTCAGTCTGGACTAAATCAGGTCTAAATCAAAAGGCCAAGTCCACGGAATCCAACCAAAACCCCTTGGACCCCTCATGGTCTAAAACTGTCCCAAATTCTGGTCTGGACCAAATGGATCTTAAATAATCATTTCAAAAACCAGGTCTGCACTTTCCTCATGGAACTAAACCAGGTCTCAAATCCAAAACCAAGACCCCCTCTGGATACTTCTTGATCTTAAATGGCCCGTAATCCTGGTCTGGTCCTAATTCAGGGATCTAGAATCTCAAAATCAGGTCTGGACTTCCCACCAGGATCTAAACCAGGTCTCAAGTCCCAAATAATACCACCTTTTGGACTCTTCCTGGTCTAAAACTGTCCCAAATTTTGCTCTGGTCCTAATTTATGGATCTCAAAACCAGGTCTGGACTAAATCAGGTCTAGTCCCTTCAACCTAAGACCCTCTTTGGACCCCTCATGGTCTAAAATGGTCCCAAATTCTGGTCTGGTCCAACTGTGAGGATCTAAAATTGTCGCTAAACCACGTCTGGATTTCGCACATGGAACTAAACCAGGTCTCAAGTCCCAAATAAACCCCTTTTGGACCCCTCATGATCTAAAACCATGTAGAGACCACGTTTGGACTAAACCAGGTCTAAACCGACTCCTGGATCCCTCTTGGTCTAAAATTGTTCCAAATTTTGGTCCGGTTCAAATTTTTGGATCTGAAAATCACCTCTAAAACCAGGTCTGGACTTCCCACCGGGATCTAAACCAGGTCTGAACCCTCTGATGGTCTGAAACCGTCTCAAGTCCTGGTTTAGTCCTGATCCGACGAGCCGGAGCTGGATTCTGTAACTGTGAATCTTCCAAACACGTTTTGACTTCACTTCTTCGTTTGTGGATTATTTTTTTTAATCACAAGAACTTCCGGAAAAAGTCTGTGATCCGTCCGTTTGTGCGAGCTTCAGATTTGATTATTATTATTTATATTTTTGGTTTTACGTTGTTTACATTGAGCGGTAAAATGTGGTTTACGGTTCTGTTTCGTCCTCGTTGTCACGTTCATGTTCGCAGTGTTTGGATGCTGATTTAACCTCGTGGCTAACGCTAATTAGCACTTCCTCGTTTACACCAAGCGGTTTCCATCGGACGGTCGAATGTTTTGATTAAAATCTGTAAATCTGTGGACGACGTAGCTTAAAACAAAAGTGTCATGAGCTTGAGTTTGGTTAAAGTGACATTTTAAAACAGAGAAAACTACACTGACCATGATCCTTTGCTCTGTTTAAGTATTTAGTATTAAATTATAACTTGCACAGACTTGTCTCTAAAGCAGCTTAATAATAGAAAAATAAATTGAATTGCTGAAAAATTGTTGCATTTTCAGATTTTCAGAAAACAGATCAGTGGGCGGGGACAGGGGGTGGGTGAAAATTGAAATTTTCTGAGCACTCGAGGTTATGGTTTTATATATTCTTTCCTCGTTAAGTCGCAAGGAGGAATTCTTCCTCTGCATTTGACCCATCCTCCAGTATCTCTGGGTTACAGCTTTGTTTGACCCACCCTTCAGTATTTCTTGGTTAATCCTGCATTTGACCCATCCTTCAGTGTCTCTGGGTTAAACCTGCTTTTGACCCATCCTTCAGTATCTCTGGGTTAAACCTGCTTTTGACCCATCCTTCAGTATTTCTTCTGTTAAACCTGCATTTGACCCACCCTTCAATATTTATTTTGTTAAACCTGCATTTGAACCATTCTTCAATGTCTCTGGCTTAAACCTACATTTGACCCATCCATCAGTATCTCTCCTGTTAAACCTGCATTTGACCCATCCTTCAGTATCATGCCTTTATCCTGCTTTTGACCCATCCTTCAGTGTCTCTGGGTTAAAACTGCATTTGACCCATCCTTCAGTGTCTCAGGATTAAACCTGCTTTTGACCCACCCTTCAGTATTTCTTCTGTTAAACCTGCATTTGACCCATTCTTCAATGTCACTGGGTTAAACCTACAATTGACCCATCATTCAGCTGCATTTTTGACCAATTCTTCAGTATTTCTTCTGTTACACCTGTGTCAGTGTCTCTGGGTTAAACCTGCATTTGACTCGTCCATCATCTGTCAGGAGCAATGGGACCCGTCTCCAGATCTTGACCTGGTCTTGGTCAGGACTGGAGGATTTGACCCGTTGTTTTGGGTTGAGTGTTTGCATTGGCGCCCAGAGGAAACCCAGCCAGACACATGCAGAACATGCAAACTCCACACAGAGAAGTGTTAATCAGCCTCAAATACAGGACTGTGCCCAAGAACAAGCAAAATTCTATAAAACTCTGTGTGGAAAATATCAGAAATAAACACAAAATTGTCTAATGGATCCAGTAATTGTATTGTTAAAGTATTAAACGTCTTTATTTTTACTTTTCTGTGCTAAAACGCTGTTCCAATGTGGCTCTTCCGCTTGGTGTAAACTTTTAGTCTGTAACCAATGACGACATACAAATACAAAACTGCTGCTCCTTTTACCAGCCAAAATCAGGGGCTCTACTGTGAACGGCAATCGCTTTTCAAAATATTCTTCTTCTTCTTCTGAAAATCACTCCTTCCTCTCCTCCATCAGGGACGATCCCAAAGACAGCGACCGCCGCCATTTTGTGAGTCCTTCCGCCGAATGTGAACTCAAAAAGACTACAAACATGGCGGACGAAGCAGGAAGTGGAGGCTGATCTGTAACTGAACTGTAAAATTGCAGTTTCGAGGTAGAATGTCGCTCATAGGCGGGAATGTACTGAACAAACTGTCAGCAAAACTCATGTGTGGTGTTCAAAGCATCATTCGGTTTCTTGTTTTAAAGATGCATTATGGAACTTTTCTGGTGGAGGCTGGATGTTTCACACCTGGATTACACAGATATAAGGACGCATGGGAATAGAAATGAAAATTTGACCATTTAATGTAGAAAAACGCATTCTGGTGTCTAAAGAAAGAGCATTTTTATCATTATTGTGGAATCAGAATCAGTATCGAAATTGAGATTGAAATTTTAGTATCGTGACAACAACAGTGGCTTCATACTGCAAAAAAGCCCTATCAAAAATAAGAAAAAAGTACCGATTTTGAGGTAAAAATGCCTTATTGTAAGTTAAATTATCTGCCAGTGCAATAAGAAATTTTCACTTGCCAAGTTTTCTTAAAACAAGACGAAATACAAATCTTGTTCTAAGCAGAAAACACTAGAAGTATTTATGGCAAGATTTTTCACCTTATTGGTTTGAGAAGGAAGTTAAAGAGGCTTAACCTGGACTGAGTTAATATAAAAAGTGCTTAGAATAAGTTGTAATATCGAGATAAGATAAATCAGGATGAAATATCTTCAAACAAGTAAAAAAAACCTCGTCTTATTTAGTAAAAAAATCTTAAAATTGATCTTTTAAGATGAATCTGCTTAATTCAAGTCAATTTAACTATGCTAGAAAATCCTAGAAACAGAGAAGGGTTTGGGTTAGTAGGGTTAGGGTTAGTAGGGTTAGGGTTAGTAGTAGGACTCAACACACATGCCGCTGTTGATTGACACTTTCATTTTTGATTTGTGCATCTGCGTCGAGGTCTATTCACCAAGAAGTAATTCACTGTCACAACTCTGGCCGTTTGTGCATAGACCCTTTTAGTGTCCGTAAACAGTGATGACGTAGGTTCGGTTTCGCATTTTGGCAACAGAAGTACGGCAGAACTCGAGCTCTGTGAAAGGATTATCGTTAAAAGATCGAGAATATTTCCTCAACAAGCTGAACTTTGACAAACGGCGTCCGACTGCCGGATCCTCGTGCGTTCAGTGAGGAAAACTTTAAAACTTTAGTCCGCCGGTAGAATATCGATTCTGACAAACACACACAGAACAACCAGACGTTTTGGAGCTGGAAATGTTTTCATCTCCGTCTCCTTCTGTCCGTGTTCAGTCTGAATGAATCAATGACACTTCCGTTGCCAAAATGCACCCTCAGCTTTTTTTTTATCACTTCTGTCCTAAAAGGATTTACACCAGGAGCTTCAGAGGCACATGTGGGTCGTTTTACAGACACAAAACATAAAACCGCATGGCTAATTTGCATAAATTATAAGCGCTGAAACAACTGATGTCAGCTTCTGTCGGACTAAAGGACATGACTCAGTGGATTATGAGTGTTCTTCCTGTGACAGAGGGATGAAGCAGGAAAGTGGAGAAGCAGAAATGTCGGTAGAGCCAATGTAGAGTGGACGAATCACAGCCCTGACTGTCTGCGGCGGTTTGACGCGTAATTACAACATTTCTGAGGTGCAGATCAGTCGACACAGACGCTCTGAGGAGGGGATCAAGGCAACGCAGACTCTCGACGTAGTAAGGTTAGGGTTAGTAAAGTTAGGGTTAGTCGGGTTAGGGTTAGTAAGGTTAGGGTTAGTCGGGTTAGTCGGGTTAGGGTTAGTAAGGTTAGTCGGGTTAGGGTTAGTAAGGTTAGGGTTAGTCGGGTTAGTCGGGTTAGGGTTAGTAAGGTTAGTCGGGTTAGGGTTAGTAAGGTTAGGGTTAGTAAGGTTAGGGTTAGTAAGGTTAGGGTTAATAAAGTTAGGGTTAGTAAGGTTAGTCTGGTTAGGGTTAGTAAGGTTAGGGTTAGTCGGGTTAGGGTTAGTAAGGTTAGGGTTAGTAAGGTTAGTCGGGTTAGGGTTAGTAAGGTTAGGGTTAGTAAGGTTAGGGTTAGTAAGGTTAGGGTTAATAAAGTTAGGGTTAGTAAGGTTAGGGTTAGTCGGGTTAGGGTTAGTAAGGTTAGGGTTAGTCGGGTTAGGGTTAGTAAGGTTAGGGTTAGTAAGGTTAGTCGGGTTAGGGTTAGTAAGGTTAGGGTTAGTCGGGTTAGGGTTAGTAAGGTTAGGGTTAGTAAGGTTAGTCTGGTTAGGGTTAGTAAGGTTAGGGTTAGTAAGGTTAGGGTTAATAAAGTTAGGGTTAGTAAGGTTAGGGTTAGTAGGGTTAGGGTTAGTAGGGTTAGTAAGGTTAGGGTTAGTCGGGTTAGGGTTAGTAGGGTTAGGGTTAGTAGGGTTAGGGTTAGTAGGGTTAGTCGGGTTAGGGTTAGTAGGGTTAGGGTTAGTAGGGTTAGGGTTAGTAAGGTTAGGGTTAGTAGGGTTAGGGTTAGTAGGAGTAAGGTTATGGTCAGTAGGGTTAGTTTTAGTAAGGTTAGGGTTAGGGGTACGGGTAAGATTAGGGTTAGTAGGGTTAGGGTTAGTAAGGTTAGGGTTGGTCAGGTTAGTCGGGTTAGGGTTAGTAGGGTTAGTAAGGTTAGGGTTAGTAGGGTTAGTTTTTAGTAAGGTTAGGGGTACGGGTAAGATTAGGGTTAGTAGGGTTAAGGTTAGTAAGGTTAGTACTTTTTTATTTATTTGTTTGTTTATTTGATGGGGACAGTGCAGGTTCATGAAGAGACATCACCAAATGCATGAATGTTCAACACGCCGGACTGTAGCCACACGGCTCACGGGGTCACAGGGGTCACAGGGGTCACAGGGGTCAGAAATACATCAGGAACATTTAGTAAAACAGTAAAATTTACATTCAACAATAATCAGACCTCATAAACAATTTTCCAGACTCACCAACTATATACAGATAACGGTATAGTTAGTGTTAGTAGGGTTGGGGTTAGGTCAGAAGGCTGTGGACCCTCTACCAGAAAAGTTCCATGGTGCAGCTTTAAACGTCGCCTGTTTTTTGTTTTTGGTTAAATTGATGCATTTGTCGTGTTTCCTCCATCGTCAGTGTTAAAAACCGGAAACTAAGCAATAACCCACATGGCCACGTCCTGGAATACGGAGGAAAACTCTTCTGAACTTCTGCTTTCAAACGTTCAAATGTTCATGTTTTTATTTATTTAATTTGTTAAATGTTTTCACTGTAAAAACACCCGCATTAACACCACGCGACACGGCCCGTCTCTCCTCTCACCTCTGTGGAAAATTGTTTCGTGAAGGTTTTTATTTAATTTCTTCTTCGTTTTTGTAGCATTCTGGTGTCAGTCGTGTGATTTTGTTTAATTTGCAAAGAAAGAAAACACACACTTTATCTGAGTTTGAATAATTTGACAGATTTGACAGATTTTTAGTTAGTTTGTCTAGATTTTGGACTTTTGGATTTAAAGTATTTCTGATCAGTTTAAATAAATGTGAGTATTATTTTCTTTATTTAAGTTCACCTCTAAAACCAGGTCAGGACTTTAAACGGGCTCTAAACCCAAATAAGACCCACCTGGACTCTTCTTTGTCTTAAACTGTCCCAGATTCTGTTTGGTTCTCATTTTTGGATGAGAAATTATCACGTCAAAAAACTGACAGAATTTTATTTTGAAATTACAATGAAACGTCCTAAAACTGATGCATCAAATCATCAGTTTTAGGACGTCAAAAACCGATGCATCAAATCTCGTCCTGCTAACTAAGGCCCCATTTACACGTACACGGATATTTTTTTTTTAAAAACAGAATATTTCCCTCGCTCCGTTTTCCAAAATAACATCGTGCACACAGCATCGTTTTCAAAAAAGTTTCCGTTTACATGAACCCGCATAAATACGCCGTCGAGCGCCGTCATAACTACGCCGAGCCTCTAGGGGCCAGTGTAGGAAGAAGGAAAACGCTCTGCGGCCAACGGGGCCTCAGTTTCAGTAGCTTTGACGCAGCGAGTCGGAGAGTAACAGCAGTGACGACCGTGACATCCTAAAATTTTCACCCCGCTCCTCCGGGACAAACACTTCATTTACCAAATGATCCCACCAGACAGCGGCTCCGCCCAGGTCGGACCCAAAAACGGGCCCCTGAGCCTCATTCGACCTCCGTGAAGTCGCCCCCATCAAACTCAAACCTGCACAAAAACTATGTCAGTCGTTTGTGCTTCGTGTGTGATTCTGGTTCTTAAGATATTTGCAGTTTTATTTTTGGGCCGATGACGTCGTCCAGAACCTCAGAATGTGAAACAGCCTCAAAACAGGAAGAAAATTATAGAAAACGTTTGTATTTGGTTTGTGCTGTGACAATTTTCAATTGTGCGAGTTTATTTCTAAAATTATTCATTATTATTTCTGCGGTAATTATAGGACGTCATTTCTGCTCAGCTGACGGCGATAAACTAGTGCAAAAACAAACTCTGTATTATTCAGAGTTCATTCAGAGGAAAAGTCTGTATTATTCTATAAAATATGAATCAAAAGCAAATGACTAAAGACTGAAACAGACTTTTCCACAGCCTCAGGTCGTTTCTCTTCACTAGTTTTGTGGAGTTTTGCTAAAGTCGCCGCTGTCAGCTGAGCGGAAATGACGTCCTATAATTACTGCAGAAATAATAATGAATAATTTTAGAAATAAACTCACACAAATGAAAATTGTCACAGCACAAACCAAATACAAACGATTTCTATAATTTTCTTCCTGTTTTGAGCTTTATTTCACATTCTGAGGTTCTGGACGACGTCATCGGCCGAAAATAAAACTGCAAATATCTGAAGAACCAGAATCGCACAAACAAAACTTTTTGCAGCACAAACGACTGACACAGTTTTTGTAGGTTTGTGTTTAATGGGGCGACTTCACGCAGCTCCTCATTCGTCTCTTCATGGATCTGAAACATCAGCTGTGCAAATGCAAACACAGGACGAGTGTTTGAGCAGAAGTGACACGACTGCTGCTCTGACGCTTCTGATCAGCACCAGAGGAAAACCTGAACACTGGTCACACTTTGGCGTCAACTGCCTAAAACGCCCTTTATGTCACTTTACACAAACGCCAAACCGGTGTTTTCCAAAATCTCCACTTTAGCCGGAGTTTTTAGAAAGTTTCGTTTTCAGAGGTGAATTCTCCGTTTGCGTATAAAAAATTTGTACAAACAAAGGGAAATTTCTCCGTTTTAAAAAAATATCAGTGTACGGGTAAACGGGGCCTAAATCAAAAAGTGAGTTAAATCTTCTCAAATAACTCTAGTAAAGCTGCATTGTGTAACTTTTCCAGTGGAAGCTCCGTCAAATGGTTTTCTCCATGTTACTGCTTTGTCTGGAATGTCCCACAGTATGTCATTAAACCTTTCTATCTCCATGGAGACCAAACCGGGCCAAGTTACAGGTCAGAACGTCTGTTTTTCTCTGTATTTTTGAGCTCGAAAACCACCTGTGACTGAATAAATGTAAAGTAGAGCTGTTTAATGTCACACTGCGGGACATTGCAGGCAGTGCAGTGACGTATCCATAGAAACGAGCAGGTGACGGACCCCTAACTGTAACTTTGCGCAAACGAACAAAACTGACAAAATAACTGAAAATTTGAATTTGTTTTGCCGGAAATTAAGAAAAATGGGAAGTTTTCACGTGTTTTTCACCAAATTGTCCGTGATCCGTCATGATTTATTTAATATTTTGGTTCCTTTTCATGTATTTTGTTGTGATCTGTTTAAGTACGATTAAAATCAATGTATTCAACAAAGTGTGTGTAATGTTTTTATTTATTTACTTTCTAAAATCATTCCCATAAGTTTAGCCCAGATGACGCTGTTTTCAGAAAGCCGTTTCCTCATCGACGCTTCGCCTCATTATCGTGTTCCTCCTTAATCTCGTTAGACGTCGTTAGCTCGGCTCTAAAACCCCACCGCTCCATTTGTAGAAAATATCAGATGACGCCGAGTTTAAGCCCGTCTTCAGTTTGTGCTGAAAGGTTTTATTTTCACTGATTTTATTTTCATGGATTTTATTTTCACTGATTTTATTTTCACTGTCATTTTAAACGCGTTTTCTCCATTAAAAACTGTTAAATACACAACTGCAGAGTTACAACAGAGATTTAGTCCTAGTTTAGTCCTGGTTTAGCCCTGGTTTGGTCCTGGTTTGGTCCTGGTTTGGTCCTGGTTTGGTCCTGGTTTAGTCCTGGTTTGGTCCTGGTTTAGTCCTGGTTTAGTCCTGGTTTCGTCCTGGTTTGGTCCTGGTTTAGTCCTGGTTTGGTCCTGGTTTAGTCCTGGTTTAGTCCTGGTTTGGTCCTGGTTTAGTCCTGGTTTGGTCCTGGTTTAGTCCTGGTTTGGTCCTGGTTTAGTCCTGGTTTAGTCCTGGTTTGGTCCTGGTTTAGTCCTGGTTTAGTCCTGGTTTAGTCCTGGTTTAGTCCTGGTTTGGTCCTGGTTTAGTCCTGGTTCAGTCCTGGTTTAGTCCTGGTTTAGTCCTGGTTTAGTCCTAGTTCAGTCCTGGTTTAGACCTGGTTTAGTCCTGGTTTGGTCCTGGTTTAGTCCTGGTTTAGTCCTGGTTTGGTCCTGGTTTAGTCCTGGTTTAGTCCTGGTTTGGTCCTGGTTTAGTCCTAGTTCAGTCCTGGTTTAGTCCTGGTTTGGTCCTGGTTTAGTCCTAGTTCAGTCCTGGTTTAGTCCTGGTTTGGTCCTGGTTTAGTCCTAGTTCAGTCCTGGTTTAGTCCTGGTTTAGTCCTGGTTTAGTCCTGGTTTAGTCCTGGTTCAGTCCTGGTTTAGTCCTGGTTTGGTCCTGGTTTAGTCCTAGTTCAGTCCTGGTTTAGTCCTGGTTTAGTCCTGGTTTAGTCCTGGTTTGGTCCTGGTTTAGTCCTAGTTCAGTCCTGGTTTAGTCCTGGTTTAGTCCTGGTTTAGTCCTGGTTTAGTCCTGGTTCAGTCCTGGTTTAGTCCTGGTTTAGTCCTGGTTTGGTCCTGGTTTAGTCCTGGTTTAGTCCTGGTTTGGTCCTGGTTTAGTCCTGGTTTAGTCCTGGTTCAGTCCTGGTTTAGTCCTGGTTTAGTCCTGGTTTAGTCCTGGTTCAGTCCTGGTTTAGTCCTGGTTTGGTCCTGGTTTAGTCCTAGTTCAGTCCTGGTTTAGTCCTGGTTTAGTCCTGGTTTAGTCCTGGTTTAGTCCTGGTTCAGTCCTGGTTTAGTCCTGGTTTGGTCCTGGTTTAGTCCTAGTTCAGTCCTGGTTCAGTCCTGGTTTAGTCCTGGTTTAGTCCTGGTTTAGTCCTGGTTCAGTCCTGGTTTAGTCCTGGTTTAGTCCTGGTTTAGTCCTGGTTCAGTCCTGGTTTAGTCCTGGTTTGGTCCTGGTTTAGTCCTAGTTCAGTCCTGGTTTAGTCCTGGTTTAGTCCTGGTTTGGTCCTGGTTTAGTCCTGGTTTAGTCCTGGTTTGGTCCTGGTTTAGTCCTGGTTTAGTCCTGGTTTAGTCCTGGTTTGGTCCTGGTTTAGTCCTGGTTTAGACCTGGTTTAGTCCTGGTTTGGTCCTGGTTTAGTCCTGGTTTAGTCCTGGTTTAGTCCTGGTTTGGTCCTGGTTTAGTCCTGGTTTAGTCCTGGTTTGGTCCTGGTTTAGTCCTAGTTCAGTCCTGGTTTAGTCCTGGTTTAGTCCTGGTTTAGTCCTGGTTTAGTCCTAGTTCAGTCCTGGTTTAGTCCTGGTTTGGTCCTGGTTTAGTCCTGGTTTAGTCCTGGTTTAGTCCTGGTTTAGTCCTAGTTCAGTCCTGGTTTAGTCCTGGTTTGGTCCTGGTTTAGTCCTGGTTTAGTCCTGGTTTAGTCCTGGTTTGGTCCTGGTTTAGTCCTGGTTTAGTCCTGGTTTAGTCCTTGGTTTGGTCCTGGTTTAGTCCTGGTTTGGTCCTGGTTTAGTCCTGGTTTAGTCCTGGTTTAGCCCTGGTTTGGTCCTGGTTTAGTCCTGGTTTAGTCCTGGTTTAGTCCTTGTTTAGTCCTGGTTTAGTCCTGGTTTAGTCCTGGTTTAGTCCTGGTTTAGTCCTTGTTTAGTCCTGGTTTAGTCCTGGTTTAGTCCTGGTTTAGTCCTGGTTTAGTCCTTGTTTAGTCCTGGTTTAGTCCTGGTTTAGTCCTGGTTTAGTCCTGGTTTAGTCCTGTTTAGTCCTGGTTTAGTCCTTGTTTAGTCCTGGTTTAGTCCTGGTTTAGTCCTGGTTTAGTCCTGGTTTAGTCCTTGTTTAGTCCTGGTTTAGTCCTGGTTTAGTCCTGGTTTAGTCCTGGTTTAGTCCTTGTTTAGTCCTGGTTTAGTCCTGGTTTAGTCCTGGTTTAGTCCTGGTTTGGTCCTGGTTTAGTCCTGGTTTAGTCCTGGTTTGGTCCTGGTTTAGTCCTGGTTTAGTCCTAGTTCAGTCCTGGTTTAGTCCTGGTTTGGTCCTGGTTTAGTCCTGGTTTAGTCCTGGTTTGGTCCTGGTTTAGTCCTGGTTTAGTCCTAGTTCAGTCCTGGTTTAGTCCTGGTTTGGTCCTGGTTTAGTCCTGGTTTAGTCCTAGTTCAGTCCTGGTTTAGTCCTAGTTCAGTCCTGGTTTAGTCCTGGTTTGGTCCTGGTTTAGTCCTGGTTTAGTCCTAGTTCAGTCCTGGTTTAGTCCTAGTTCAGTCCTGGTTTAGTCCTGGTTTGGTCCTGGTTTAGTCCTGGTTTAGTCCTGGTTCAGTCCTGGTTTAGTCCTGGTTTAGTCCTGGTTTAGTCCTGGTTCAGTCCTGGTTTAGTCCTGGTTTGGTCCTGGTTTAGTCCTAGTTCAGTCCTGGTTTAGTCCTGGTTTAGTCCTGGTTTAGTCCTGGTTTAGTCCTGGTTCAGTCCTGGTTTAGTCCTGGTTTGGTCCTGGTTTAGTCCTAGTTCAGTCCTGGTTCAGTCCTGGTTTAGTCCTGGTTTAGTCCTGGTTTAGTCCTGGTTCAGTCCTGGTTTAGTCCTGGTTTAGTCCTGGTTTAGTCCTGGTTCAGTCCTGGTTTAGTCCTGGTTTGGTCCTGGTTTAGTCCTAGTTCAGTCCTGGTTTAGTCCTGGTTTAGTCCTGGTTTGGTCCTGGTTTAGTCCTGGTTTAGTCCTGGTTTGGTCCTGGTTTAGTCCTGGTTTAGTCCTGGTTTAGTCCTGGTTTGGTCCTGGTTTAGTCCTGGTTTAGACCTGGTTTAGTCCTGGTTTGGTCCTGGTTTAGTCCTGGTTTAGTCCTGGTTTAGTCCTGGTTTGGTCCTGGTTTAGTCCTGGTTTAGTCCTGGTTTGGTCCTGGTTTAGTCCTAGTTCAGTCCTGGTTTAGTCCTGGTTTAGTCCTGGTTTAGTCCTGGTTTAGTCCTGGTTTAGTCCTAGTTCAGTCCTGGTTTAGTCCTGGTTTGGTCCTGGTTTAGTCCTGGTTTAGTCCTGGTTTAGTCCTGGTTTAGTCCTGGTTTAGTCCTAGTTCAGTCCTGGTTTAGTCCTGGTTTGGTCCTGGTTTAGTCCTGGTTTAGTCCTGGTTTAGTCCTGGTTTGGTCCTGGTTTAGTCCTGGTTTAGTCCTGGTTTAGTCCTTGGTTTGGTCCTGGTTTAGTCCTGGTTTGGTCCTGGTTTAGTCCTGGTTTAGTCCTGGTTTAGCCCTGGTTTGGTCCTGGTTTAGTCCTGGTTTAGTCCTGGTTTAGTCCTTGTTTAGTCCTGGTTTAGTCCTGGTTTAGTCCTGGTTTAGTCCTGGTTTAGTCCTTGTTTAGTCCTGGTTTAGTCCTGGTTTAGTCCTGGTTTAGTCCTGGTTTAGTCCTGGTTTAGTCCTGGTTTAGTCCTGTTTAGTCCTGGTTTAGTCCTTGTTTAGTCCTGGTTTAGTCCTGGTTTAGTCCTGGTTTAGTCCTGGTTTAGTCCTTGTTTAGTCCTGGTTTAGTCCTGGTTTAGTCCTGGTTTAGTCCTGGTTTAGTCCTTGTTTAGTCCTGGTTTAGTCCTGGTTTAGTCCTGGTTTAGTCCTGGTTTGGTCCTGGTTTAGTCCTGGTTTAGTCCTGGTTTGGTCCTGGTTTAGTCCTGGTTTAGTCCTAGTTCAGTCCTGGTTTAGTCCTGGTTTGGTCCTGGTTTAGTCCTGGTTTAGTCCTGGTTTGGTCCTGGTTTAGTCCTGGTTTAGTCCTAGTTCAGTCCTGGTTTAGTCCTGGTTTGGTCCTGGTTTAGTCCTGGTTTAGTCCTAGTTCAGTCCTGGTTTAGTCCTAGTTCAGTCCTGGTTTAGTCCTGGTTTGGTCCTGGTTTAGTCCTGGTTTAGTCCTAGTTCAGTCCTGGTTTAGTCCTAGTTCAGTCCTGGTTTAGTCCTGGTTTGGTCCTGGTTTAGTCCTGGTTTAGTCCTGGTTCAGTCCTGGTTTAGTCCTGGTTTAGTCCTGGTTTAGTCCTGGTTTGGTCCTCTCTCTCTCTCGGGGGGTGGGGTTTGTCTCTTTCGGCTCCTCAGACTCCGTTTGGACTGAAGCAGAATCTCAGCCATGATCCGAGTCTTCGTCTTTCTTCTTCTTCTGAGATCAGGTAAAACTTTCATCTTTTTATCCAGATTTTCATCAAACTTTTTATCTTTTTTATTTCTCAAACAATGAGGCTATTTGCATAATCTTCCTCCTGGACTCTAAAACTGGTCTGAAAGGGGATTTTTGATCTTTTAATGAAGTTTTAATGCGTTTCTTCATCATTATCTTATTGTGTTTTTTTTATTGTTTTAACGTATTTTTAAAAACTTGGTGCAGTTTGATCATTTTGGTTCATTTTCTGATGTTCTGATGTTCTGATGGAGTCGTGTTTTGTTTCATATTTACACATTTAAACACACAAACCTGCAGATTTAGGCTGAGCTTTGACAGATCTCCACTGTAAAAAGTAAAACGAGGTGTTCTAGGGCTGAATTTCCATATGTGAGGTTTCCACCGTGCGTATCGTAGCAACTGAAGAGCCAATCCGGAGCCAGGCTGCTGAGGGTAACGCCCCTTAGCGACGCTGTCAATCAAACCTGTTGCCAACGTCAGAAGAAGAAGGCTCCTGATTGGTCCGTTATTCATGTTCATATCTTGATTTATGGATAAAATCGTGGAAAAGTTAAACCAGGATCATGTTGACAGAGTTAATACGAACATTTTAAGACCAAAGTGACAACGCCTCAGCAGCAGGTCCGGAGAGAAGATCCACGCTTTTCCAGTACAGGCGCAGTGACCTGTCCCCGGTGCAGGATGGACTCCGCGGACGCCGTTTGTCTCCGGTTCTGTTCTTTGGATTTACGGACAGAATTTCTAGGCGGATTGGGGACCACAGGATCTCGTCTCTGCTGCTGGAGGATGATTTTGGACCAGGACTGGACAGAGGTGGATTTCCCTGTCCAGGTGCTGTGGAGCAGGTCAGTGTCTCGGGGTCTCAGTGAGGGGAGGATGGAGCGTGAGGTCGGCAGGTGGATCGGTGCAGTGTCGGCAGTGATGCGGTCGCTGTATCGGCCGTTGTGGTGAAGAGGAGCTGAGCCCAAAGGCAAAGCTCTGGATTTACCTCAGTCACGTTCCTCCTTCACCTGTGGTCCTGACTCTGGGGAACGAGCGAAAAGACCAGATCCAGATACAAGCGAAGAAATGAGTTTCCTCTGCAGAGGCCGGGCGCTCTCTTAGAGCGAGGGAGGAGCTCGGAGTAGAGCCGCTGAGCTGAGGGGAGGGCACCTGCACTGCAAAAAGGCCTATCAAAAAATAAGAAAAAAATACAGATTTTTGAGGTAAAAATGCCCCATTTTAAGTGAAATTTTCTGCCAGTGCAGTTGCACTTACCAAGTTTTCTTAAAACAAGACGAAATCTGAATCTTGTCCCAAGCAGAAAACACGAGTTTCAAGTATTTATGGACAGATTTTTCACCTTATTGGTTTGAGGAGGAAGTTAAAGAGGCTTAACCTGGACTGAGTTAATATAAAAAGTGCTTAGAATAAGTTGGAATATCGAGATAAGATAAATCAGGATGGAATATCTTCAAACAAGTAAAAAAATATATCATCTTATTAAGTAAAAAAAATCTTAAAATTGGTTTTTTAATTAAAGTCAGTTTAACGATGCTAGAAAATCCTTTTTTGTAGTGTGGACTTCCCGGCATGTCCCACTGGGAGGAAACTCCAGGGAAGTCCCTGTTTAGACGGCTGCCCCCAGATAAATGCTAAAAATGGATGGATGGATTTGGATTCAGTAAAACGCTGTAAATTCCAGTGTGCAAAGTTGTTTCAGTGATATTTTTTCTGAAAATGAAAATCTCCCTGAGCCCCGACGCTGTGAATGTGACGCTCGTCTGAGAGGGTTCATGGGAAAAGTGTGGAACTGTGTGTCGGGATTCTGTGTGTTACAAACATCAACTATCAACAGAGACGTGTCAAAGCGAGTGAAAAAAACGGAATCTAGTGTTAGTATTTTTGCTTGTGTGTCCTCTCCTTTCCACAGATCTGGTCCAGATGAAGCCGCCCTGTACGTACCAGGACATTCTGGACCATCTGAACCTGTCCAAGAGCAACGAGATCTACAAACTGAGCCGACCCGTGCTGGACCACACCAGGCCAACGCACATCGAGTTCGGCGTCATGCTCTACTCCATCCTGGCCGTGGTACGAGGGGGAAAGGATTAATAATAATAATAATAATAATAATAATAATAATAATAATAGTAAAATATGAATATGTAATCTGCCCTTTTCCAGATTGAGAAAACTCAGACCTTCATCCCCTTCATCTGGACGGCGATGGTGAGTGAACCGTTTAAACTTTTATGTTGTAACGTCAGTCAGATGCAGCCCGTCGACAAAATTTTGATCCCGTTAAACCTTCTCAGAGTTTTCCCGGGTTTACGGTTTTACTGCGACTAATTCAGAATTATTCTGTATCTGCACCTAAACCCTTCAGAAACAGAGTCGCAGCTTTAGATTTGAAGATGAGGCACAAGTTCTGATCAAACCAAACTTTGCGGCGCGTTCGATCGCATCAGCGTCAGCGCACGAGCCGTTTTTATCAGCGCTTATACTGTATGCAAATGAGCTGTATGCAAATGAGCCATGTGGTTTGAAGTTTGGTTTGTGTAAAACGTAAACAAATGTGCCAAAGCTGCATTAAACACATTATTACTCAAAGTCTAGAATGAGCGGAGGAAATGCAGAGCGGTGGAGAGGACCAATCACAGCCCTGATCGTCTGCGTCGTTTTGAGGCGTCGTTAGAAAGTTTAGGAGGTGCAGGTCGGACGCTGAACCATAAATCGGGCTTTACCGTCTCCTCCGGGAAAGTCTGACTTCGGGGTGTATAAAAGAGTCCCCCGAGGGCCCATTTAGTCCTGTTCATATGATTGTTTTAGTTGTGTTCCTGGTTATATCTCGCCGCACCACCAGAGGGCGGCACTTGCTCTCGGACACTTTTAACGTCTAAATAATAGTGTGCGTCCTTTAGACAGAACCACGCACACAAACAGCCTCAGACATTAAAGAATCGTTCTGCAGTGACCTGGACGTGACTCCCTCATTCTTCAAACTCACCTGAACATTTCTCACCGCTGTCCTGACCCGACGCCGCCGTTCTTTACACATCACAGTCCTCATGACTCGGGGAACTTCCTCCTCTTCAGCGCCTCGTCCCCTCTCGACTCTCGGCTTCGATAAAACGTCTCCGTCACAAACTTTCGGGCTCAGCGTCGCACACGAAGCGTCAGTCAGGTTTTTTTCTTCTTCCTCGCTGCGTGTGGATGAAAATCTCCGAGCGGAACCACGTTTGAAGAGGAGAGAGAGCGGAGGGAGGAAGTCCTGCTGTGGGTTTAGCTCCTGACGCAGATTTTTTAATGATGAAACTGACACCGCTGATACTTTCTGATACCGCGGGAAACTGGATTACCGCCCAACCCTACGTCACACTGAACATGTCCGTGGCTCATGGACATGTTAATGCTTTTCCAGAAAAGTTCCGCAATATGGAATTAAACCGCTTTTATCTATTTAATTACATGCGTGTGTTTTTAATGACCTTGAAAACAGGCATTCTGTGTGTGGGCTACAGGTCTCCTCTCCACAGATCTGACCTGTAACTTGGCCTTGGCGTCACCGGGTTACTCTGGGACATCCTAAGCACAGTTATCATCTCCGTGGAGACCGGTTGTGTCTTTGTGCAACTTTAAAAATGTTTTCTGTTCTGTTTTTTTTTTGTTCAGAGCTGGACAAACGAGCGCATCCAGTGGGAGCCGGATCAGTTCTGTGGAATCTCTCACTTCGCCGTCCCCCGAGAGTTGCTATGGGAACCAGACCTGTTTATATACGAAATGTAATCTGACCCGCCGACCCTCCGACCCGTCGAGCCGCCGACCCTCCGACCCTCCGACCCGCCGACCCTCCGACCTGCCGACCCTCCGACCCTCCGACCCGCCGACCCGCCGACCCTCCGACCCGCCGACCCTCCGACCCTCCGACCCTCCGACCCGCCGACCCGCCGAGCCTCCGACCCGCTGACCCTCCGACCCGCCGAGCCGCTGACCCTCCGACCCGCTGACCCGCCAAGCCGCCGAGCCGCCGAGTCGCCGACCCTCCGACCCGCCGACCCTCCGACCCGCCGACCCTCCGACCCGCCGACCCTCCGACCCGCCGACCCGCCGACCCTTCGACCCTTCGACCCTTCGACCCTCCGACCCTTCGACCCGCCGACCCGCCGAGCCGCCGACCCCCCGACCCTTCGACCCGCCGACCCTCCGACCCTCTCCTATGGAAGATCATTTGTTCCATCAGATTTTGAATTTTAAATCACGCCAAACTTTTCGTTTTCAACTCTTTTATTCTGAATTTGAGTTGCTGAAATTTTAAGTGTACTTTTTCAGTGTTTTAAATAGAAAATAAAAGTTTCACCTTTTAAATATTCAGCACAAATATTTTCAAACCCTCAAATTCAACAGTCAGAATTTGCAGAGGTCAAAGATGCCGAGGCAGAAGCGTCGATCCGGACTGAGGGAGGAGGACAGAGGCCGTTTCCTATTGGCTGTTCTTGTATGTGGGCGGGGCTTGAGGTTTGATTGAGGCGAATACAGTCAGATCGCTTCACTGCAACATTTCCTGTTTGTCACTATACCAGATCGGATCACTCTGGATCGATTGTTTCTGCCTTGGGATCTTGGTTGTGGATTTTACGCTCTGAATTTTGACTGTTGAATTTGTGGCCTTGAAAATATCTATGCTAAAGGTTTACACTTAAAATTACAGCTGAAATTCAGAAAAAAAAATTATTCAAGTTGCGAGAAATTCGGTGGTGTTTAACATTCAAAATCTGATGGAACAAATTTTCTTCCAGACTCTCCTCTGACCCTCTGCTCCTCTGACCCTCTGCTCCTCTGACCCTCTGCTCTGACCCTCTCCTCTGACCCTCTGCTCCTCTGACCCTCTGCTCTGACCCTCTCCTCTGACCCTCTGCTCCTCTGACCCTCTGCTCCTCCTCCTCTGCATCATAAATCTCCTTTTCTTTATCACGGTGTCAGTTACGTCCATAACAGGGTCAGATTTTGATGTTTTGATGTTTTGATGTTTTGATGCATCTGCGACAGGTGCGAGTGGAAGTTGAATCAATTGTTGAATTGTTGCTCCTCTGACACCTGCCGACCACAACACGAGTCCATTTAATTAAACATTACATCACCACAGCAAAGAGGTTTACTGTCACTGTAGTGTTTCCCTCTGTGATGAATGAGCAGAGGGTCAGAGGACAGGGTCAGAGGAGAGGGTCAGAGGACAGGGTCAGAGGAGAGGGTCAGAGCAGAGGGTCAGAGGAGAGGGTCAGAGCAAAGGGTCAGAGGAGTGGGTCAGAGGACAGGGTCAGAGGAGAGGGTCAGAGGACAGGGTCAGAGGAGAGGGTCAGAGCAAAGGGTCAGAGGAGTGGGTCAGAGGACAGGGTCAGAGGAGAGGGTCAGAGCAGAGGGTCAGAGGAGAGGGTCAGAGGAGAGGGTCAGAGCAGAGGGTCAGAGCAGAGGGTCAGAGGAGAGGGTCAGAGCAGAGGGTCAAAGCAGAGGGTCAGAGGACAGGGTCAGAGCAGAGGGTCAAAGCAGAGGGTCAGAGGACAGGGTCAGAGCAGAGGGTCAAAGCAGAGGGTCAGAGGACAGGGTCAGAGCAGAGGGTCAGAGGACAGGGTTAGAGGAGAGGGTCAGAGGACAGGGTCAGAGGACAGGGTCAGAGCAGAGGGTCAGAGGAGAGGGTCAGAGGACAGGGTCAGAGGACAGGGTCAGATACCTCTTTTGCACTGCAACAAACCAGGTGCTGGTTCGGTGCTGGTGCTTCCTGCTGATTATCTAAGAACCAGTTTGTTTTTCCACGAGCTGAGAGCCGGAGAAGAGCTCCGTCCCTGCAGGAGCTGCCGTGTCCGAGCAAAGCAACAGCTCCGATAATAACAACACTGGGGGACGATCGCTACAGATCGATTCTGCTGATGTTCATTTTACAAACGTTCGAAACATAGGCCTACAGATCTTCGTCACTGCCATCGGCACTGCCATCAACGTCACCATTAGCACGACTTCTTATGCACGTGCGTCACTATAACCCCGCCCCTAGAACCCTATGTCACCGGTTCTTGTTTCTGGCTCAGCCTTTAGTTGGTGCTGGGTTGAACCGGTTCTTCAGGGCCAGAGCCAGTTTATTTGTGTGGAAAAACAAAGAACTGGTTCAACTTTTGGCACTGGCTCCGAACCAGCACCAGAACTGCCCTGGTGGAAAAGGGGTCAGAGGGTCAAAGGACGTCTCTTTTTTCCAGGACGGAGATGGACTCGTCTTCGAGGAACCCGTACCTGGTGGTGTTCCATAACGGGACGGTGCTGTCGGAGGAGGACATGAAGATCATCAGCACCTGCAAAATGGACCTGCACAAGTTTCCCTTCGACACACAGAGGTGCAACCTGACAGTGGGCAGCGCCGTGCACACGGGTGAGACAGGGGCGACAGGGGCGATAGGGGAGGACAGGAGAGGACAGGTGAAGGCAGGGGAGGACAGGGGCGACAGGGGCGATAGGGGAAGACAGGAGAGGACAGGTGAAGGCAGGGGAGGACAGGGGCGACAGAGCGGTGTGTTTGTGTGGCCGTGAAGGGGTTAAAGGGCACTCACCTGGGCAGGGACGAGGACACAGGTTTGGGTGGGGAGCTGTTCTTTTTGGTGGCCACTGGGGCTTTTGTTTCTGGTTTTATTTTATCAGTACAAAACACGCCTATCGACCTTTTTCAGAATGCCCGGAAGTGTCCCGCTGTGGGTTTGTGGAACTTCCAGTTAATGCTTTTCTGTGGCTAAATGTGTGTGGAAATGTCTGGCATATTCTCCACCAGCTTCATAGTCAAAAAAAAAAAAAATACACTGCTTTTTCCAACTGCGAGACATATCTAAACTTCACATAAACTTCACACGATGATTTCTGAAGCTGAGTTAGAGATGGTAATTCACACATTTGTGTCCTCCAGACTAGACTATAGTAACAGTCTGCAGATGGTCCAAACTTTGCCACACTTGCACCAGCAGGAGAGCGCACAAAACTCCCATCTGAAAATCCTCACACTGGCTCCCTGTTCTTTTTCATGTCCACTTTAAGATCCTGGTGCCGACCTTTAGGGGCCGACACGTTGAGGCTCCGGGGTACATCACAGATTTGATAAAACCGTACGCTAGGGCTGTGCGGTATCCAAATGTTGATCCTGTTAAACCTTCTTAGCATTTTATTACTGTGACTAATTCACCCTTCAGAAACAGAGTCGCAGCTTTATATTTGAAGATGAGGCACAAGTTCTGATCAAACCAAACTTTGCGGCGCGTTCGATCGCGTCAGCATCAGCGCACGAGCCGTTTTTATCAGCACTTATACTGTATGCAAATGAGCTGTATGCAAATGAGCCATGAAGTTTGAAGTTTGGTTTGTGTAAAACGTAAACAAATGTGCCAAAGCTGCATTAAACACATTATTACTCAAAGTCTAGAATGAGGAGGAAATGTAGAGCGGTGAAGAGGACCAATCACAGCCCTTATGTCTGCGGCGTTTTGAGGCGTCTTTAGAAAGTTCGGGAGGTGCAGGTCGGACGTAGAACAATAAATTGTTCTTCACCGTCTCCTCCGTGAAAGTCTGACTTCGCCCTCGGGAACTTTCTCCTCTTCAGCCTCGTCCCCTCTCGACTCTCGGCTTCAATAAAACGTCTCCATCACAAACTTTTGGGCTCAGCGTCGCACACGAAGCGTCAGTCAGGTTTTTTTCTTCTTCCTCGCTGCGTGTGGATGGAAATCTCCGAGCGGAACCACGTTTGAAGAGGAGAGAGAGCGGAGGGAGAAAGTCCTGCTGTGGGTTTAGCTCCTGATGCAGATTTTTTTAATGACGGTGATTAAACTGCTGATACTTCTGATACCGCGGGACACCGGATTACTGCCCAATCCTATTGTACGCCTCTGCCCGCACTCTGAGGTCCACCAGCCCAAACTTGTTGATGTTTTAAAACTCGAGGTGACAGATCTCGTTTCCCCTAAACTCTGGACTGAGCTGCCTCCTCACAAATGCTCTCTAGAAACTGTAGATGCTGTTCAAAAGCAACTTCTCTTTGAACAAGCTGCTGTGACTGATTTTATGAATGTTTCTTATGCTGTTTTTTATCTTTTGAAAAAAAGTGCTATAGAAATAAACTTTACTCTGTCCTCCTCCAGCGGATGAGGTGCGTATGCGTCCGTTCATAAACTCCTCGCGGTTGACAGAGTCCAGTCGGGAGGTGCTTCTGACTCAGGGCGAGTGGGAGTTTGTCAGTTTGTCTGTGGAAAACTTCAGCTTCAGCTACTCCGGGAAACTGTGGGAGACGCTGGTTTATACGGTGAGGCACAGTTTGAATTATTTTTATTCTTTAGATGCGGAACTTTTAAGTGTACATTTTCAATATGTTTCAAATTGAAAAGTTTCGCCCTTTAAATATTCAGCACAAATATTTTCAAACCCTCAAATTCAACAGTCAAAATTCAGAGTGTAAAATTCACAGTTCTAAGAGGCCAAGGCAGAAGCAATCGATCCAGAGTAATTGAGGAGGACAGAGGCTGTTTCCTATTGGCCGTTCTCATCTGTGGGCGGGGCTTGAGGTCTGATTGATTTGAATTCTGACCAATCAGATCGCTTCACTGCACAATTTTCTGCTTAAGTCAGATCGGATCACTCTGGATCGATTGCTTCTGCCTTGGCATCTTGGATCTTTGTTGTGGATTTTATGCTCTGAATTCTGATGGTTGAATTTGAGGGTTTGAAAATATTTGTGCTGAATATTTAAAAGATTTATACTGAATTTTAAACACTTTGAAACTGCACTTACACTTAAAATTACAGCAACTGAAATTCAGAATAAAAATAATTCAAACATGTTTTTTCATATGTCATTTCTCTTTTCCTCAATCTCTCTCTCCCTCTCCCATTTCTCTTTCTCTCCACTTCTCATACACCCCTTCTATCTCTTCCTTCTCTCCACCCTCTTCTCTCTCCACCCGCTCTCTCTCTTCTTCCTCTCTCTCCTCTCTCTTTCTCATACACTCCGTTTCTCTCTTTCCTCTCTCTCTTTTCCTTCCTTCTCTCTCTCGCTCTCTCTGTACTTTTCTCTCCCTCACTCTCTCTCCTTTTCTCTACCTCCCATTTCTCCATCTCTCTCACTCCCTTTCATTCTCTCACTCCCCACGCTCTCTCTTCACTGTCTCTCTTGCCCCTCACTCTCTCTTTCCCTCATTTCTCTCCCTCTCTCTCTCCTTCTCTTACACCCCTTCTCTCTCTTCCCGCTCTTCACCCTCTCCTACCCCTCTTTTTCCCTTTTCCTTCCTTCTCTCTTTCCCTCTCCCTTCCTTTTTCTCTCCCCTTCTCATACACCCCTTCTATCTCTCCCTCTCTCTCATCTTTTCTCTCCCTCTTTCTCTCTTCACTGTCTCTCTCCCTCCCCCTCACACTCTTTTTTCCTTCCCCTCTCCCCTTCTCTTACACCCCTTCTCTCTCTTCTCCCTCCCTCCTTCTCTCTTTTCTTTCTCCCTTCCGCTCTCTAACCCTTCTCCCCTCGCTCCCTCTCTTTTTCCCCTCCTTCTCTTTCTCCGTCCTCCCCCTCTCCTCCCCAGTTCACGGTGAAGCGGCGCCCCCTGCTGCACGTCTTGAACCTCCTCGTTCCGATCCTCTTCTTCCTCGTCCTGGACTTGGCTTCGTTTTTCATCTCCGATTCTGGCGGCGAGAAACTTGGGTTAAAAGTGACGGTTCTGCTCGCCGTGTCCGTGCTCCTGCTGATCCTGCACGAAATCCTGCCGTCCACGTCCAGCGACACGCCGCTCATAGGTACTACAAATACTACAAATACTACAAATACTACCACAAATACTACTACTACTACGAGGGATGACGAAAACAAAACAAAAAATCATGACCGACCACGGAGCCTCGTTAACCAGTTAGAATCTGTGACCCTTTCAGTTTAAAATCTATTCTAAATATAATCACTATTTGCCGCCAGCTCTCACATGTGTCAGCGCTGAAGATAAAGGTGTCAGTCGAGTGTCAGAAGCTCATTTGAAACTTCGCCGTGGCTCATTTCAGAAAATGACCGAAGAAACGTCGCTTATAAACTGCAGAGCGCAAGTCTGACAACGCCACATGAAGCATTTATACATGGACTCGCACGTAAGGCTCAGTTTAACCCAGCAGTCATGACTTTAGTCACAATAGGCACAAAACCGTGAGGATAAAACGCCAAAACATCCAACAGTCGCCCACACAACAAAAGCACTTCTGTGGAAACTCAAACAACAGCTCATAGCAGCAATAAAGCTGTAGAGATAAACAGAAAAAGAGAAAGCACTTGGCGGGCACAGTGAACACGGTTAGCATAGTTAGCACGGTTAGCACAGTTAGCATGGTTAGCCAGTTAGCATGGTTAGCCAGTTAGCACGGTCAGCATAGTTAGCACGGTAGGTTGGCTTTTCTCACCTGTAGAAGAGGCTTGAGGCTGTTGCATTTTGACGTGACACAGTGATGTGCTTCTACTGTATTTGAACACTGGATCACACAAGGCAACGTCCTCGGACCTCCTGGATAAACAAACAGCCACGGGACCTCGGGCCACATAAAATGTGCATTTAGGCTCCTGTCGCCATCTCGAACTACAACAACTACTACTAATCTGCCTGTCAATCACGGCCATCAGAACACAATAGAAAGTGTGTTGTTTTGGCACAATGGCCGTTCACGCCGCAACATCAGGGCGTCCGGTTTACAGGTAAAGTCTATGTGGACGTGTGTCTAGGGCGTCCTGTGTTTTTGCGGCGCGTCTTCAGGCGTCAGCGCGGTGCGAATCTGGCGTTGAGGCGGCGCGTCTCGAGCGTTCAGGCATTGGTGTCAGAATTTGAAAAAACTGAACTTTTGGTGTCAGAGAAGAAAGAGAGACCGAGAACTGGGGCTCGGATCTTCGTGGCTCGGATCTTGCAGCCCGGCCTCCGCTGATGTGTTTTATGTAAAAGTCACTCCCTCCATCAGGAAAACATGACACTCACCGACCACAGTGGACGTCCTGGACGCGTGTCAAGCATTTTTTTCCTGTTTGTCCACAGCGTCTAAGACCCACGTCGGTGGCATCTGAATTCAAATGCAAAGGCTCCTAGCAGAGGTGTCCAGGGCAATTTTTTGATGCTGCGGTGTGAACGCAGCATAAGAGAGTGAACCATGTGAACACAACAGGAAAGGCCTCACTCTCACTCGGCTCTGGTGTTTCTGTTGGTGATGAATCGGTCCATTCCCTCAAAGTGCCTTCTGCCACATTTGCTGCTGCATATGGTATAAAAAACCTGAAGCAACTCAAACGTCCATAGCTCCTTCTCTCGCCTCTTGCACAGTCTCCATGGATACAGGAAAAACGTCTCATTTCCCACAGTCCGTCAGTCTCTTTCTTGCATTACCGTATTTCTCCTCTTTTTTTCTAGCGACCTACTGCATCGTGATCTTCGCCATGATGCTGCTCAGTGTCCTGGAGACGATCCTGGTCACGTTCCTGATGAACCGGAGCCAGGAGAACCAGAGGAACCAGAAGAACGAAGAGGAGAGCGCCATCAGGAGCAGAGGTCTGTGGTTCAGTCCCTCAGTTTGCTCTTGGGCAAGACTCTCCATCATCTTCATACGCCATTTTGTGTTCCTGGTTTTGCAGACGACAGCAGTCTCAAAATGGCCGACAGCGGGACGGAGTCTGGCCCGACACAACACGAGCTGCTGTGTGTCTCTGAAGAGGTGAGGAGCAGCACGATAGAACGTTTAACATTAAAGATCCGCCGCGTAAATTTTCGGTTAGGACTCCATTGCCTGTTTGTTGCTATGGATACGTAATTTCTCTGCCTGAATGTTCCACAGTGTGATATGAAACAACTCGACTTTACGTTTATTCAATCACAGGTGGTTTTAGAGCTCAAAAATACCTAGAAAAACGAATGTTCTGACTGTGAGCGGAGTCGCCTCTCCACAGATCTGACCTGTAACTTGGTCTGGTTTGGTCTCCATGGAGATAGAAAGGTTTAAAGCCATATTGTGGAACATTCCAGACAAAGCGATAACATCCAACTGGAGAAAAGCGTTTGACCCTCCACCAGAAAAGCTACACAATGCAGCTTTAACAGCATAGCAGCAGTAGCAGTAGTAGCAGTAGCAGTAGTAGTAGCAGTAGTAGTAGCAGTAATAGTAGTAGTAACAGTACCAGTAGTAGTAGTGGCAGTAGTAGTAGCAGTAATAGTAGTAGTAGCAGTAGCAGTAGTAGTAGCAGTAGTAGTAGCAGTAATAGTAGTAGTAACAGTACCAGTAGTAGTAGTGGCAGTAGTAGTAGCAGTAATAGTAGTAGTAGCAGTAGCAGTAGTAGTAGCAGTAGTAGTAGCAGTAATAGTAGTAGTAACAGTAGCAGTAGCAGTAGTAGTAGTAGCAATAGCAGTAGTATTAGTAGTAGTAGTAGTAGCAATAGTAGTAGTAGCAGTAGTAGTAGCAGTAATAGTAGTAGTAGTTGCAGTAGTAGCAGTAGTAGTAGTTTTGTTTCCTCTGCTCTGGTGCTGTTGCCGTAGTGATTACAAATAATCTGCACTGTGGGACATTTCTGTTGTGTTCTCAGTCCAGCCACATCCTGAAGTCCCCCGAGTCCCAGACCCTGGTCCTGATCCTGCACGAGATCCGTGAGCTGCAGAGGTCCGTGAGCGCGCACGTGGCCTCTGCCGACCCGCACGTGCGCAGCTGTGTCTGGGCCAAACGCATCAACGGCGTTTTCTTCTCCCTGTACGTCCTGACGGTGGCGCTGTTCCTCTGCCTCATGTACACACAGTGGGTCTGCTGAGAGGAGCCGGGCGCCCACAGCTTCAGATGTTCTAACAGTGAAGATGCACCAGGGCCACGTTTACAGGAGGGTTTAACTACCAGTTAAAGTTGAAGTTCTGTCAGAAGCCAAAAAATGGCAACAAACTAGTGTAGTGATGGGGGTAAGTTCTTAACTTCCCTATAAAACGCCAATTTGCTTCACACTAAAGAAGCTGAACACCACTTTAACCCATCTGACAACAGCCACGAGTCTAACAAACCAAACGCTCTGCCTGGTTCACTCATTAGTGTCTGGAAACGTTAGAAAACATCTTTAGAAGCACCTCACACTTCCCTCTGCTGATTTCCCACTGCACAGGCCAAAGCCCAAAAGACTCGATCATCGATGTCGTTTCTAATCCCGTTTATTTACATGTGAATTATATTTTTTGACACATGCTAAAAAATACATTCCCGAACCATTTTCTTTCAACAACTTTCAGTTTCTCTTCTTCTTCACTGTCAGTAGTCAATCCTCACTTGTTGCTTCTGGAGTCGACAGTCAAGTCTTTTGGGCTCAGGAAGTTTCTGATTGGACAGCGACACAAACGTATTTCCATCTTTGGGAAGAAAACCCACACTTCAGCTGCACGATCCAAACTTTTTCCGCAGTGGTTCCGATGATAATGAAGCGGCAGCTGGAGAATTCTCTCCTCATGCTTTCCGTCTGTGAGCTGAGGAGGAGAAGGGAAGAGTGTCGGAGAAGGAGGAAGAAGACAAACTGAGTCTGAGGCTGCCACACCTCAGCCCACTCCCACATCCCGCTCACAAATCCAAAGAGACGTGGAGGAAAGTCCCAAGAGACGACTGGAGGAGCCAGATCGTCCGGATCGAGTCAGAAGGAGGAGCCAACGAGCACCAACCACCGGGATTATTTTGAAGAAGAACAAACGTTTACATGATCCAGGAAGAAATTCATTTGGCTTTAAAATCGTAATAAACCTATTTACTTCAGAATTAAGTTTAATTCCCAAGAATCATTTTCATTATTAAGTGTTTACATTGACTTTTTAAAGTGGAATTCATTTTTATTCAGAATTAAATGATTTTTATTTGGAATTAAAGCTCTCATGTAAACGTGGCAGGTGTATCTTTCCTGGTTTGTGTTCTGCCTGTTACATTGTCTTGAATGTTCCACAGTACGGCATTAAACATATCTTGAACTGATTAAAGGTGCACTGTGTAATTTTGAGAGGAAAATTGGGATTTTCAATCACTCATCTGACTCCTTTAAACTGACATTGATTTTCCACTCTCATTAGGACAGTACTCATTTTATTTCATGTTTCTTTAAGAGCCGCACCAAAGCACATCTCTCCTTAAAGACAGGACTGATTTTCCACTTTTCCTAAAGCAGTACTTAAATGTCAGTTATTACTGGGGCTGTCAACGTTAACGCATGTGATTAATCACAAAAAATATCACACTAATGTTTTTTTTAATGCAGATTAATCCCAGTTTGTTCTGAACGCTCCTCTGTTAAAGTGCGGATGGTCCTGAAGGCGGTGCAGGTGATTAGGTCAGTGATCAGGTCCATACGGATGTGAAGACGACAGATGAGACGGTGACTGGAGCTCAGGGCAAATTTATCTGCAAAAAACTGCCCCACGGGACTTTAGATAAACTAAGGTATTTTGCAGATGTCGCAGCGATGAACTCTTTCCACAGAAGCACAAGTTTAAAACACGTCTTAAAGCAAAACACGGGTTTGATTCAGCGGCAGAAACGACGACACTGCACCAACAACAAGCCGAGCAGCAAGAAACTGCATTTTTGTTAAAATATTTTGGTCTTTTTTATGAAGAATAATTAACTGCGATTAATTGTGATAAGTCAAAATTCTAAAGTGTGATTAATCTGATTTTAAACATGAATTTGACAGCACTAGTTATTATCTTAACACAGTGGTTCTTAACTTTGTTGGAGGTACTGAACTCCACTAGTTTCATCTGCGCTTTCACTGAACCCTTCTTAATTGGAAAAATAAAATATGTTTTTTTCAGATTCAAACATAGGTATATATATTTTATTGGTGCAAACATGTGAATCCATATCGCACATATTCGTCCTGAACACTTTTTATTCACTGTTGCATATCCTGATCTCGAAATATCGGTTGCAGCTCGTTGTCGTTTTCTCCCATTAGTCCAAAAACAGTTCCTCGGTGTAGAACGTCGTCGCCTCTTCACCTCTCGCCCAGACGCACTGGAGAAAACTTTTCGCACAACAGGAAGTAGCACCATTTTGACCTTTATTTGCTGCAGTTTCAGAGTCTGGTCGTTTAGTTTTATTTCCTTTTCTGACTGAGCATAAAGTCGCCCTAAACCACCAGTGCATAATAATAATCAAAATACATCATATTTAACAGTAACTTTTCTGGTGTTCGTCTTTCTCTTTGTCTCTTTGTCTCTTTGTCTCTTTCTCTGTCTCTCTCTTTGTCTCTTTCTCTTTTTCTCTTTCTGTCTCTTTCTCCTCATTCTCTTTGTCTCTTTCTCTTTTTCTCTTTCTGTCTCTCTCTTTTTCTCTTTCGTCTCTTTCTCTTTGTCTTTCTTGTTCTCTTTCTCTCTTTCTCTTTGTCTCTTTCTCTTTTTCTTTTTCTCCTTTTCTCTTTCGTCTCTTTGTCTTTGTCTTTCTTTTTTCTCTCTCTTTTTTCTCTGTCTTTTCTCTCTTTCTCTTTGTCTCTTTTTCTTCCTCTCTCTTCCTCTTCCTCTCGTTGTTTCTCTCTGTTCATTCGTTTTCATTTCGTGGTCGCAGCAGAGAGCCCATTATCGCGGCCGCACAATCACATTTATGAAATACATTTATCCTACGCTCGTCATCGGAAACCGCCTCCTCCCGGAAACAGACCCCAGACTTTCCTCGGGACTCAGACCAGACCCAGCCCGGCTCCGGGGTCCAACAGGTGGGACTCATGGGGACCTTCTGGACTCTGCTGCTCTTCACAGGTGAGGACGGGTCCTAAAGCTGCACTGCGGGACTTTTCTGGAGGGTGGAGGCTCCGTCTGTCAAACGCTTTTCTTCAGGGAGATGTTGTTATCAGTGCTTTGTCTGGAATATTTCGCAGTACGGCATTAAAGCGTTCTGTCTTCGCGGAGACCAAACCAAGGCCGAGTTACAGGTCAGATGTTTCTATGGAGACGTCACTGCTCTGCCCGGAATGTTCCGCACTATGACTTTAAACGGCTCCACTTTACGTTTATTAAACTACAAGTGGTTTTAGAGCTCAAAAATACCCAGAAAAACAAAACATTCTGACCGAGAGCGGAGTCGCCTCTCAGAGATCTGACCTGTAACTTGGTCTACTACTACTACTGCTACTGCTACTACTACTACTACTACTGCTACTACTACTACTACTACTGTTAAAGGTGCATTGTGTAACTTTTCTCCATGGAGATGTTATTTGTTCGTCTGAAATGTCCTGCAGTGTGACTTTAAACCTTTCTATCTCCATGGAGACTAAACCAGATCGAGTTCCAGGTCAGATCTGTGGAGAGGCGACCCCGCTCACAGTCAGAATGTTTTGTTTTTCTGAGAATTTTTGAGCTCTAAAACCTCCTGTGATTGAAGAAATGTAAAGTTGAGCTGTTTAATGTCACACTGTGGAACATTACGTATCCGTAGTAAAAAGCAGGTGATGAAGCCCCAACAGAAGAGTTACAGCTTCAACATAAATTCTAGCCAGATTTTTACTTAGATCTTTTCGGTTGCGTGTCCGTCACGTGTTTTGTTTCCGCGGAGATGACAGAAAACGCTCTGTTCCACCTTGTGACGTCATTGTGTGGCGATACAGGAAGTGCTCCGCTGCGTTTTTAAACTCCACGCACCTTCACTGGAATCATTTGAATCAGTTCGGCCCCTGGAATCGCCTCTGTCTCTGCTGGACTAAAGGTAAAAGGAGCTGTTCGCTTGGAAACCAGTGACCACTTCATGACATCACAAGGTGGAACTGAGCGTTTGGAGCTTTGGAGACATAGGCAGACCAATAATAAAGGTGCAAATGAAAGAAATCACAGCTCCAGCTCTGTTTTTGAGGAGGGAACAGCGTTATAACCATAGACCGTATATATGAGTGGACAAAGCTAACCCGTTAGCCGCCGCGTGCCAAACAGGAAGTGCTCCAGGAGGCTCTTCCGGCTCCTTCTCTCCCTTTTTCCCAGTGACTTACATTGGGATGTTATCGTCCCTCTCTCCGTAACTCCTGCACTGAGCCTCGTCATTCTGGGCTTAAAATGTTCGTATGAACCCGCAAACTTTTCATTTCTCTATCTTCTTCCTAAATCAAGATCTGAACATAAATAACGGACCAATCAGACGCCTTCATTCCCTGAGGTCCCTCCCCCTAGCGTTAGCAACGGGTTTGATTGACAGCTAGCACGTTTGCTGCTGAGTAAGTTCCCTTCTCGCTTTCCTGCCTCGATTGACTATTTTTGAAATAAAATGACAAAATATCTCAAACAATTACAACAGCTAATGTTACTAGAATCTGAACTAGCAGAATTTAACGAGCATAAATAAAGTGAATTTGGTTAAATTGTGACTCTATTGTTGTTCACACGTAACAGAACAAACAACATAAATCAGTGACTTAAACTTACTATTTAAAGTTTGACAATAAAAGCTAAAAGTTTCCTTATTATTCTCAAGAATCACCGAAATCCAGTGTCCTGCAGGTGCAGAGTATCACATCCATAGTCCGTATATATGATGCATCAGCTCTGCCAGGAGGAGGCGCCACATTTAACGACCTAAATCATGATTGGCTCTTGTGTTGCTATGATACTCGCGGTTGGATTTCCAAATATGGACCTGGCTCCAAATTCGCTCCTGTAGCCGTGGCAACAGGAGCCTCATTTGAGCGACGCTGACGCTGTGGAGACGTCACTCTCACTCAGACACTCACATATACGGACTATGGTTAGAACACGATTCAAAGCTCACAAGAGTCCATTTTGTGACATATAGAACCTTTTAGGACACGTTTGTGTATTTCTAGAGTTTTATTGTGTTTGATTTGCGTTTCGTTTAAAGTACGTACAGATGAATCTAGGAGGAGTCTGAACCATGGTGACCCTGAGCACTTGTGGAGGATCTGAGTGGATGTAAACAGATGTGTGGTTTGAGGAGGAGGACGAGCAGAAGAGTTCCAAAAGCTTCAGATCGATGAGAATCAAGTGGAGCCTAATGCGTTTCAGACACTGTGGACACGCGCCACTTTAACCCAATCGGCCAATAAAACACGAGATTGTATCCATAAAACAGAAGGTGGAGCGTTACTGAGACTCGCAGCTGATGTTGCCAATGTTCCCCCGCGGGTGTGACGCTAACTGGAGGCACAGCTCTGTCTGAAGTAATTTAATCTGAGTTTTAACACAATCTGACCCTAAAGAGTAAATAATAATAATAATAATAATAATAATAATAATAATAATAATAATAATAATAATAATAATAATACATTTTAATTATTAGGCACCTTTCTGGACACCCAAGGTCGCCTTACAACAACATAAACAAATTAAAGTGTAACTCGGGCACGTTTGAAGCTAAAGCCCATTGCTAGAGGTGGTGGAATTCTGTCAGAAGCCAAAAAAACGGCACAGCTGTTGTTGTGGTTTAGATCTGGTTTTAGTCCTGGTTTAGACCTGGTTTTAATCCTGGTTTAGACCTGGTTTTAGTCCTGATTTAATGCTTGTTTACACATGGTGTAGACCTGCTTTAGACCTGGCTTAGTCCTGGTGTTAGTTCTGGTTTAGAGGTGCACAGGAGAATGCGAGGTCCACGCAGCGTATGCAACAAGACACAGTCCACGCGCGGTGTCCACACCGAACAAGAGGAAATGTGGCACGCGCCGTGCGGGAGCAGGTGCAGTGTGCGCGGCACACCAGATATATACTTGGCCGCAGTGCTTTATGGGAAGGTTTTCGGACCATGAGTGAGGAAGTCGTGTTCAAGATATAGTTCTACCCCCGGGCACTGTACACCTGGCCCATGTGGATGATTTGGTTTTATGTATCATTGTATCTGGAGTGCGCCATCTATTGGGAAACGCCAGAATAGCAGGGGAAATAAAACTATAATACATTTTATTGCAGTTCATTCATGTTTGGCGGGCCGGATTAAAAAGGTTAACGGGCTGTATGTGGCCCCTGGGCAGTAGTTTGCCCACCCCTGGTCTAAAACATCGTCACTATGAACTGTTTGGTTTCTTGTGAGTATCTGTACTCTGGCAGTATTTTTTATTTTTTTTGCAATCCAAGGGGCGCCACCTGAAATCTTGCCTAGGGTGTCAAAAATGGTTAAGGCCGGGCCTGGGTGAGTGGTTCCTTGTTGTAAAGTGCTTTGCTATAAAAATGTGACCATTTACCATTTACTCTGGAACATTCCAAGGGAAGCAGTAGCACTGATATGGAGGCGAGTTACACGATGCACTTTTGTTTCTCATCTGAGGAGTGAACGGGCGGTGAAATGGTTTTACCCTGAGCGCTGTGTCACTGCTGTGTGTGTCCTGCAGGGGGCGCCCTGTCGCAGACCTGCAGGTTCCACGACGTTCTGCGGCATTTGAATCTGACGCGACAAAACGAGCTCTTCTCCATGACGCGGCCGGTCAACGACCACCGGGACGCCACGCTCGTCACCATGGAGATGTGCCTCTACGCCATCCTGGACGTGGTCAGTCTGAAAGGCTATCGTACAGAATATAGTCCAGTCTAATCTGATTAAAGGCATTTTCTGATCAATTTAAGTGTTTATATTTTAAGTTTTGATCAAGAGTATCAGTCTGGTCCCCGCTTCCTTCGTCGCACCTGGATCTGACCAAACGTGATCATTTAATCGGATTTGTTTATTTCAGAGACGAAGAAGCTCACTGGTCACCATCATTTACAGACGAACAGAGTTTAGCTTTGCTCATTGATTCTGCTGACATCTGCCACGTTTTTAAGTCCACCGTCATATTTCTTCCTTTTCCTTTAGTCCTCGTAAGCGGCCATATTAGTTTTGATACGGATGGGCCATGTGCGTCTCTGACTGGCTAATCCACCTGTCAATCACGCCCATCTGAACTCTGGGAGATTCACCAGTGCCCAGACTCACCTCAGTACTGGAGAAGTGTTGTCTCCATAGAAACATAATTGAATGTTCAAACTTATCTGTTTCCATGGAGACAAGCAGTTACTGGTCAGACCCATGGAGAGGCGAGCCTGTCCACAGTAAGAGTGTAGGTTTGCAAGGATGTACAGCTCTGGAAAAACAAAAGAGACCACGCTCCTCCTTCACTGCTCTGTGTTTTTCAGGTGGAAAAAGACCAGAAGTTCATCTCTTACGTTTGGACCACGACGGTGAGAGACATTTGAGTAAACACATCATCTCCTGAACCTTTCACCAAACTACACGCTCTTTAGTTTATTTCTCATCTTTTGTTTTTTGTGTTTTTGCTGAAATCCAGAAGTGGCAGAACGACTTCATCAGGTGGAACCCAGAGGAATTCTGCGGCATCAAGAAGGTGTCTATTCCCACTGAGGTGGTCTGGAAACCGGACATCACCATCGAGGAGATGTAAGAGAGCGACGGCCTCCACACACTCACTGTTCAGTCTCCAAAACCTCTGACGGCTACAGGAAGAGTGTGAAGCTTCCTACACACACAGTCATTAAAAAGGAAAGTTATAGAGACTCAAGGTAGTTTTAGAAGGTTAAAACACTAATACTGTATAAAAAATTACAGGTTGTCATTTCACAGGTCAATCATTTTGGCAATTTTTGTTGAAATAAAATCTAAATCCAAATCCACTTTATTTCAATAGCACAGTTTACAAACAGAGCAGTTTCCAAAGTGCTGCACAGAGATAAAACAAAAAGAATGTTAAAATTTTGTCATACCAGTCCTAAAACAGGCACGGTGGCTGAGTGGCAACACTCAGGCCTCACAGCAAGAAGGTTGCGGGTTCGATCCCCGGGTCGCCCGGGCCTTTCTGTGTGGAGTTTGCATGTTCCTCCCCGTGTCTGGATGGGTTTCCTCCGGGTACTCCGGTTTCCCCCATCAACCCAAAACATGCCCGCACCCCTATGAACTAACATCAAGGACCATAATGTCCACCCTCCTGTGGGCTCACCACCTGCAGAGGGGTTCATAGGGGGGGTCAGGGGGTGCTATGAGGATTGGGCAGCAAGCTGCCCCCGCGACCCAGCCGGATTAAGCGGGAGAAGATGGATGGATGGATGGATGGAGTCCTAAAACAATGAAACCAGTAAAATTAAGCAAATTAAAGCAACACCATAAAAATCACAACGTAGAATTAAATAAATAAAATAAAAAGACGCAGAGGAGCACACAAACTCAGCCAGAGAGTAAAAGTGGGTTTTAAAACGAGACTTAAAACACTTGATTGTCGGGGCTGTTCGGACGTGGGAGGGCAGAGCGTTCCACAGTTTAGTGTCACTACAGAGAAAGCCCGATCCCCCCTGGTTTTAAGGCACCACGAGCTGGACCTCGGACCTCAGCCCATGGGTGTAAATTTGGATGAGGTCCGAGACGTACTGTGGGGCCAGTCCATTCAAAGCTTTATAAACAAACAATAAAATCTTAAAATCAACTCTAAAACGAACTGGAAGCCGGTGCAACGGCGCTAAAATCGGGGTAATGTGCTCAGATTTTTTGCTTCCAGTTAAAAGTTGCGCAGCAGAATTTTGGACCAACTGTAAGCGACAAAGTGCAGGAGGCTTATGCCGGGAAATAGTGCATTACAGTCGTCTAAACGAGAGGAAATAAAAGCGTGTATGACCTGTTCAGATTATTTAAAAGATAAAAAAGGTTTAATTTTAGATAAAAGACTCAAATTTTCACAGAATGTACAAAAACAGATCAAGATTTTATATTCAATGTTTGATTTTTGTTCTGTTTTCAGGTTCACTCCCAAACAGAAGTAATTTTGCGTCTTGGAATCTGCTCCACACGCTCACCCCAGACTGTGCAGCTTCAATGCAAAATTTGGAAAAACTTCATCAACTGGGAATCAAATTTGGACTTGGAACAACCAAAACTGTGCAGAGGCAGGAGCTTCTGCAGGGCTGAAGGATCTAGACCAACGTCAACATCAGAAGAGAAGGTCGAGCAAGTTCGTGAAAAATTCCTGAGAAGCCCCAAGAAGTCCATGAGGAGAACAAGTTTGGAAACCCAGATTTCCTTCAAGTTTCTGGAGCATCAACACAGAATTCTTGATGTTTTCTCTTGTCGTCGGATTTTAAATCCTGAAGGAGCTGCAGACAGTTTCATTTCCAATCGTTTCCTCAGGATTCACCAAACCGTCATCGCTGAACAGTCTTGGGTGAGTGTGTAGAGCAGATTCAAGACGCAAAACGACTTCTGTTTTGGAGTGAACGGATCAACCTGGAAACACAACAAAAATAAAACATTAAATACGAAATCTTGATCTATTTCTGTACATTCTGTGACTTTTGGCGTTGTCCCTGTGTCTGGTCTATCTTCTGGTTTCCATCCATTTCAAACAAGCACAATCATCCACCTCGGACCTTCTGACCAGGACCAGGACCAGATCTGACCTCCTGCTCCTCACAGTTTAACCCTTGGTCATTTTTATCGAAACTTTGAGGTGTGCAAAGTGAATATTTCTTATAAAAGTCTTGTTGTTTTGCGGTTTTGCTGTGAGGGTGGAGAAGGACAAGGCCCCGCCGAGTCCTCACCTGTTCATCCACTCCAACGGAGAGGTGGAGGTGCACAACGACCAGGTGATCGTGAGCACCTGCAGGATGAGAGTCCACAAGTTTCCCTTCGACACCCAGAGCTGCAACCTGTCCTTCAAGTCCGTCATGCACACAGGTCCTCCTCTGCTCCGTCTGCTCCTCTGACCTTCTGCTCTGACCTTCTCCTCTGTTCCATCTGTTCCTCTGAGCCTTTCCTCTCCTTTATTTATTTATTTATTGGTTTATTTGACAGGGACAGTGTACATTAATAGCATCACTGCAAATGCACCAGAATTAGCCAAAAGGCATTCGTTGTCCCTGGACAGATGGTAAAATTGTCTCCCTAAAAACAACAGTAAAAACAACAGTAAAAAAAACATTAAACAGTGAGTAATACAAATATAGAAGAACAGCAAAATAGATACAACAACTACTGTTGATAAAATGTACAGATAAAAAAAACAATAATACAGGCATTACATAAGAAGTCAACAGTTATTACAATATTTAAACATTCGATTAAGACAGAAGACACACAAGTGGTCGCCTGGTTTGGTTGGGGAGGTAGATAGTCTTACTCATGCTGACATGTCTGATGTGATATGAACCAGTTTTTAGATGTTTTTTGAAAAGATTGTATGTGGTGATTTCTCTGATGTTTTGAGGGACAGAGTTCCACTCCTGTGCAGCTGTAACTGAAAAGGCACTTTGACTGAAGACACTTCTCCGCAAAGGAACAATACAGTCTCCTCGTGCCGACCCTCGTGTTATTCTCTGAGAACCAGTTCTTCTGATTATAAACTGACTGAGTGGAGGAGATGACAGACCATTAATGATTTTAAATATCAGAGAGAGATTCTCCTCTGACCTCCTCCTCTGACCCTCCAACCTTCTCCTCTGCTCCTCTGACCTCCTCCTCTGACCCTCCACCCTTCTCCTTTGCTCCTCTGACCTTCTCCTCTGCTCCTCTGACCTTCGCCTTTGCTCCTCTGACCTTCTCCTTTGCTCCTCTGACCTTCTCCTTTGCTCCTCTGACCTTCTCCTCTGCTCCTCTGACCTTCTCCTTTGCTCCTCTGACCTTCTCCTTTGCTCCTCTGACCTTCTCCTTTGCTCCTCTGACCTTCTCCTCTGCTCCTCTGACCTTTTCCTTTGCTCCTCTGACCTTCTCCTTTGCTCCTCTTATCTTCTCTTCTGTTCCTCTGACCTTCTCCTCTGTTTTTCAGTGGACGACATTCAGCTCGTTGCCAGTGAAAACTCCAAAGAAGTGACACAACAGTCTAAGGACGTGATGAGGATTCAGTACGAGTGGCTCTTCATCAACATCCACGTCTACAACACCACGACGGAGGAGAACCAGAACATGGTGGTCTACGTGGTACATACACAGACCTCTGCTCGTCTCCATGCAGACGTTGTTCCTCAGAATGTTCCACAGAATGGCATTAGACTTAACTGTGTCCAAGACAAGCAGGTAACGACTTCAAACCAGGTTAGGCGTCAGACCTGTGGTGCTGCTCAGGTATTTTTTAGCAATAAAAACACAAGTAATTGTATTAAATACCAGATGAATAAGTATAATGTTCTGTGAAACATTTCTGTCTAAAAAAGGTGAAAAACAGAACTGAAGAAATCGAGAGGAGGAACTTTTGTTAGTTCCTCCTTTTGTTTTCCTCCTCTTCTTCTTGCCCTCTTCTTCTTATTCTCTTCTTCTCCTTCTCTTCTTTTTGTCCTTTTCTTCTTGTCTTCTTCTCGACTTCTTCCTCTTGTCTTCGTCTTCTCATCCTCTTCTTCTCATTGTCTTCTTTTCCTCCTTTTCTTCTCATTTTCTTCTTCTCATCCTTTTCTTCTCGACTTCTTCATGTCGTCTTCTTCTCGTCCTTTTCTTTTCATCCTCTACTTCTCATCCTCTTCTTATCGACTGCTTCTTCTCATCTTTTTCTTCTGGTCCTCTTCTTCTCATCCTCTTCTCTTTTTTACTTCTTCTCGACTTCTTCTCGTCCTCTTCGTCTCATCTTCTTCTTGTCCTCTTCTTCTCATCCTCTTCTTCTCATCTTTTTCTTCTGGTCCTCTTCTTCTCATCCTCTTCTCCTTTTTACTTCTTCTCGACTTCTTCTTGTCCTCTTCTTCTCATCCTCTTCTTGACTTCTTCTCTTCCATTTTTCTTGTCCTCTTTTTCTCATCCTTTTCTTCTCATCATCTTCTTGTCCTCTTCTTTTTGACTTCTTCCATCCATCCATCTTCTTCCGCTTATCCGGGGCTGGGTCGCGGGGGCAGCAGTCTAAGCAGGGGCTCCCAAGCTTCCTACTCCCCAGCCACTTCCTCCAGCTCCTCCGGACGGACCCCAAGGCGTTCCCAGGCCAGCCGAGAGACATAGTCCCTCCAGCGTGTCCTGGGTCTTCCCCGGGGCCTCCTACCGGTGGGACATGCCCGGAACACCTCCCGAGGGAGGCGTCCAGGAGGCATCCGGACCAGATGCCCGAGCCACCTCAGCTGGCTCCTCTCGACGTCATACAGGGACCGGACAGCCCTTAGCAAAGAGCCCCGGACCCCATACTCCCGGAGCACCCCCCACAGGGCACCACGAGGGACATGGTCGAATGCCTTCTCCAGGTCCACAAAGCACATGTGGACTGGTTGGGCAAACTCCCATGAACCCTCGAGCACCCGATGGAGGGTGTAGAGCTGGTCCAGTGTTCCACGACCAGGCCGAAAACCACACTGCTCCTCTTGAATCCGAGGTTCGACTATCGGCCGAACTCTCCTCTCCAGTACCCTGGCATAGACTTTACCGGGGAGGCTGAGGAGTGTGATTCCCCTGTAGTTGGAACACACCCTCCGATCCCCCTTCTTATACAGAGGGACCACCACCCCGGTCTGCCAGTCCAGAGGTACTGTTCCCGACCGCCACGCGATGTTGCAGAGGCGTGTCAACCAAGACAGCCCCACAACACCCAGAGACTTAAGGTACTCAGGACGGATCTCATCCACCCCCGGAGCCTTGCCACAGAGGAGCTTTCCGACCACCTCAGTGACTTCGGCCAGGGTGATGGGTGAGTCCGCCTCTGGGTCCCCAGCCTCGGCCTCCTCTTCAGAGGACGTGACGGTGGGATTGAGGAGATCCCCAAAGTATTCCTTCCACCGCCTGACAACATCCCCAGTCGAGGTCAGCAGCTCTCCCCCCGCACTGTAAACAGTATTGGTGAAGAACTGCTTCCCCCTCCTGAGGCGCCGGACGGTTTTCCAGAATTTCCTTGGGGCCGTCCGATAGTCCTCCTCCATGGCCTCCCCGAACTCCTCCCAGACCCGAGTTTTTGCCTCTGCCACCGCCCGGGCTGCAGCACGCTTGGCCCGCCGGTACCTGTCAGCTGCTTCAGGAGTCCCCCGAGCCAGCAAGGCCCGGTAGGACTTGACGGCATCCCTTACTTCCAGTGTCCACCACCGGGTTCGTGGATTGCCGCCGCGACAGGCACCACAGACCTTACGGCCACAGCTACGAGCAGCGGCATCGACAATAGAGGCCGAGAACGAAGCCCACTCGGGCTCCATGTCCCCAGCCTCCCCCGGGATCTGGGAGAAGCTCTCCCGGAGGTGTGAGTTGAAGGCCGCACTGACAGAAGGTTCCGCCAGACGTTCCCAACAGACCCTCACGATACACTTGGGCCTGCCAGGTCTTTCCGGCTTCCTCCTCCGCCAGCGGACCCAACTCACCACCAGGTGGTGATCAGTTGACAGCTCTGCCCCTCTCTTCACCCGAGTGTCCAAGACACACGGCCGGAGGTCAGATGACACGACAACAAAGTCGATCATCGACCTCCGGCCTAGGGAGTCCTGGTGCCACGTGCACCGATGGATCCCCTTGTGCTCGAACATGGTGTTCGTTATGGACAAACTGTGACTAGCACAGAAGTCCAATAACAGAACACCGCTCGGGTTCAGATCGGGGAGGCCGTTCCCCCCAATCACCCCTCTCCAAGTGTCACTGTCGTTGCCCACGTGGGCGTTGAAGTCCCCCAATAGAACAACGGAGTCCCCGGTTGGTGCACTGTCCAGTCCCCCTCCCAGAGACTCCAAGAAGGCCGGGTACTCTGCACTGCTGTTCGGCCCGTAGGCCGACACCACAGTGAGAGACCTGTCCCCGACCCGAAGGCGCAGGGACGCGACCCTCTCGTTCACCGGGGTAAACTCCAACACGCAGCGGCTGAGCTGTGGGGCAATAAGCAAGCCCACACCAGCTCGCCGCCGCTCCCCGCGGCCAACGCCAGACAAATGGAGAGTCCAACCCCTCTCAAGGAGTTGGGTTCCGGACCCCAAGCTGTGCGTGGAGGTGAGGCTGACTATATCTAGCCGGTAACGCTCAACCTCCCGCACAAGCTCAGGCTCCTTCCCCCCCAGCGAGGTGACATTCCATGTCCCCAGAGCTAGTCTCCATGTCCGGAGATCCGGTCGCCGAGGCCCCTGCCTTCGACCGCCGCCCAGATCTCTTCGCACCCGACCCCAATGGCTCCTCTCGCAGGTGGTGGGCCCACCAGAGGGCGGCCCCACGTCGCTCCTTCGGGCTGGGCCCGGCCGGGCCCCATGGGGACAGGCCCGGCCACCAGGCGCTCGCCAGCGTGCACCCACCCCAGGCCTGGCTCCAGGGTGGGGCCCCGGTGTCGCCATTCCGGGCGACTTAACTGGCCTCTGAATTTCACTCGTCATAAGGGTCTTCTGAACCGCTCTTCGTCTGACCCGTCCCCCCGGACCTGTTTGCCTTGGGTGACCCTACCAGGGGCATAAAGCCCCCGACAACATAGCTCCTGGGATCATTCGGGCACTCAAACCCCTCCACCACGTTAAGGTGGCGGTTTGAGGAGGGGCTTCTTCTCATCCTTTTTTCATCCTCTTCTTCTTGTCCTCGTCTTCTCGTCCTCTTCTTCTCATCCATTTTTTGTTCTCATCTTCTTCTCGTCCTCTTCTTCTCATCCTTTTCTTCTCGTTCTTTTCTTTTTTGACTTCTCATCTTTTTTTCAGATCCTCTTCTTCTCATCCTCTTCTTCTCATCTTCTTGTCCTCGTCTTCTCGTCCTCTTCTTCTCATCCATTTTTTGTTCTCATCTTCTTCTCGTCCTCTTCTTCTCATCCTTTTCTTCTCGTCCTTTTCTTTTTTTGACTTCTCATCTTTTTTCAGATCCTCTTCTTCTCATCCTCTTCTTCTCATCCTTTTTCTTGTCCTCTTTCACCCTCCTCTTCAGGTGAACATGAGCCGTCGCTCTCTGCTCTACATCGTGAACTTCCTGCTTCCTGTGATATTCTTCCTGTGCTTGGACCTGGCGTCGTTCCTCATTTCTCACGGCGCAGGAGAGAAGCTCACGTTTAAAGTCACGGTTCTTCTCGCCATCACCGTCCTTCAGCTCATCCTCAACGAGATCCTGCCCGCCTCCTCCGACCACATCCCCCTCATCGGTATGAACAGGTTTGGGGTTCAAATCCTGCAGCATCACAGGCTTTTCATAGTTTCTGAGCCACTGAGCAGAGAAATGAGAGAGCGAAAATCATGATACTGAATTTTTATGATGGTTCGGACATTATAAAGACCTTTTCTTTGTATGTTGGATTTTACGAACTACAGTATAACGAGTCTGCCCAGGGACCACAGGTGGAAATCTGTTCATCATTTCCACCTCTGACTGTCTCCATCTGCTTTAGGTAAAGAAGAAGCAGGAGAGAGAACGTCTCTTCTTCAAGTTTTGAGATCCAATCACAGCCGCTAACTTTAATCCTGTCTTTAAAATGCACAAAACACGTTTCTTTGCTCAGTACTGTGTGTGTTTTCTGAAACATGAGAACAAAAACTGAAGGACAGCACCTGCAATGCTGTTTAAGTAAATCTTTAACAAAAAATCAGAAGTAACCAAACACAAAAATCCAAAAATAGAAACTAAGAGGATATGAACCTGATAATGACACACGAACCAACAAAGGGCAGAGGATAAATACTCTATACTACCGAAAAGTATCGGCTCACCTGCCTTGACGTCTGTCCACAAGGTTTAGGAGTGTTTATGGAAATTTTTTACCACTCTTCCAAAAGTGCATTTGTGAGGTCGCACACTGATGTTGGAGGAGAAGGTCTGGATCACACACTGATGTTGGAGGAGAAGGTCTGGCTCACACACTGATGTTGGAGGATGTCTGGCTCACACACTGATGTTGGAGGAGAAGGTCTGGCTCACACACTGATGTTGGAGGAGAAGGTCTGGCTCACACACTGATGTTGGAGGAGAAGGTCTGGCTCACACACTGATGTTGGAGGAGAAGGTCTGGCTCACACACTGATGTTGGAGGAGAAGGTCTGGCTCACACACTGATGTTGGAGGAGAAGGTCTGGCTCACATACTGATGTTGGAGGAGAAGGTCTGGCTCAAACACTGATGTTGGAGGAGAAGGCCTGGCTCTCAATCTCTGCTCTAATTCATCCCAAAGGTTTTCTTTCGAGTTGAGGACTCGGGCCAGTCAAGTTCCTCCACACCAAACTCTCTCCTCCAGGTCTTTATGGACCTTTGTGCTCTGGTCACAGTCGGAGGATCTCCAAACTGTTCCACAAAGTTAGGACATGGAATTGTCCAAAATCTCTTGTTCTGCTGAAGCATTCAGAGTGCCTTTCACTGGAACTAAGGGCCCAAGCCAAGCTCCTGAAGAACAAGCCCACACCATAATCCCTCCACCAAACTTTACACTTGGCACAGTCAGAGAAGAACCGTTCTCCTGGAGCCGCCAAAGCCACACTCGTCCGTCAGATGTCCAGATGCAGAAGTGTGATTGGTCCCTCCAGAGAAGCGTCTCCTCTGCTCTAGAGTCCAGTGGCGGCGGTTTACACCACTGCATCCGATGTTTTCACTGCACTTGGTGATGTGTGGCCTGGATGCAGCTGCTCCGTTCCATGAAGCTGAAGCTCTCTGCTGTTCTGGAGCTCCTCTGAAGGACACATGACCTGCCCCGTCAGTTATGTGGCCTCCATTTCGTGGCTGTGTTCTGTTGTTCCCAATCACTTCCACTTTGTTTTAATCCCACTGACAGTCGACTGTGGAATATTTAGGAGCAAATTTCACGACTGGACTTGTTGCACAGGTTCATTCTATCACAGCACCACACTGAACTCACTGAGCTCCTGAGAGCGACTCATTCTTTCACAAATGTTTAATGAAACAGTCTCTGGAGCTGGGTTTTATAAACCTGTGGCCATGGAAGTGACTGGAACACCTGATTCCGATTATTTGGATGGGTGGACATTAGGGTGAGGCAAACAATCAGGACAACAGGAAGTAAAACTCAAAACATACATGGCTACAGAAATGACAAAGTAAAACTGGGTTGGACTGGGTTCGTCATAAGATCGTACCTGACTGGACATTTTCCTGTCCATTCCTTCCTGTGCTCCACAGCGTTGTACTGCATTGGGATCTTCGCCATGATGCTGCTGAGTCTGCTGGAGACAATCGTGGTCATGTACCTGATGAACAAGGACAAACACCCCCCGCCGCCGAGGGAGGAAGAGGATGAGAGCGCCGGCTGCATGACCGAAGACACCAGGGACCACAGCACCTTCAGGACCTTCTTCCACAAAGGTCCCACAATATCAGACCCACAGACTCCATGGATCCACAGACCCACAGATTCCACAGACCCACAGACTCCACACAGACCCACTGACCCACACAGACCCACTGACCCACAGACCCACACAGACCCACAGACCCCCTTTTCACTCTGAACTTTCCCTTTTCACTCTGAACTTTCCCTTTTCACTCTGAACTTTCCCTTTTCCCTCTGAACATTTCCCTCTGAACTTTCCTTTTTCCCTCTGAACTTTCCTTTTTCCCTCTGAACTTTTCCTTTTCCCTCTGAACTTTCCCCTTTATCCCTCTGAACTTTCCCTTTTCCCTCTGAACTTTCCCCTTTCCCTCTGAACTTTCCCTTTATCCCTCTGAACTTTCCCTTTTCCCTCTGAACTTTCCCTTTTCCCTCTGAACTTTCCCCTTTCCCTCTGAACTTTCCCTTTATCCCTCTGAACTTTCCTTTTCCCTCTGAACTTTCCTTTTTCCTCTGAACTTTCCCCTTTCACTCTGAACTTTCCCTTTTCCCTCTGAACTTTTCCTTTTCACTCTGAACTTTCCCTTTTCCCTCTGAACTTTCCCTTTTCCCTCTGAACTTTTCCTTTTCACTCTGAACTTTCCCTTTTCACTCTGAACTTTCCCTTTTCCCTCTGAACATTTCCCTCTGAACTTTCCTTTTTCCCTCTGAACTTTCCTTTTTCCCTCTGAACTTTTCCTTTTCTCTCTGAACTTTTCCTTTTCTCTCTGAACTTTCCCTTTTCAGTCTGAACTTTCCCTTTTCTCTCTAAACTCTTCTGGAACACTTTCAGGTCGGAGTTGCGTCGGACGCATCTACGACAGCTCGACTGGAGAGCCCCCTGCTGGCCTGATGGAGGAAACGCAATTTCACCAAAACACTTCTAATCACAACGTAAGAGAATCCTGTGGTTCACTCCTCTGTAAACACTGGGCCTATCCACTCCCAATATCTGCTCTTATCAACATTTAGAAACAAAACTGAATTATTTTATCAGAATCACTTCAGAAAGTGGAGCCAAGATTCAACCCCAAAGTGTTGACTGTTTCACTTAAAAGGATTTTAAACCATAAGATGAATATGACGAGTTTGTGGAGCTGATCCTGAGCAAAGAACGAGAACGAGAAACATTTGTGGAGCAGGGTTAAGGTTAGTTTGAGTTTGGAGATTTCATTCAAAACAGTGAATCTTACATAGAGTTTTAAAGGCCCCTGCACAATATCTGAAACTCTGACGATGCTTCACATTCTAGAATAAAAATGTGACCTATAGATACTTTGCAGAGGCTGGGGTGTTTTATATGTATGTCTATGGCAGATTGTTCAGCAGTTACCACAGTGACACAAAGCTCACACTGGAAATAAATACCAAAAGGTTTTAAGAAAAAAAAAAAAGGATTTGATCAGTCGTAGTTGTGGTTTATTTGGTCATTTTGCAGCACGACAAAAGAAATAAATAAACAAACAAACAAAAAACATAGAGCACAACCTCATGGATCAGGACCGAAAGAGTTTAGGCTGAAGTGAAAAGTGCTTCTAATGTCAAACCCAGTTAAACAACTCTGTCCGTGTGTGATTCATTCATTCATTTTTCAAAATAAAACCAATCTCCTGGTCCTGACCTCCAGTGTGGAGCGTCTGTGTACAGAGGGTCATTAGCAGATCTCTGAGCCGATCAGGACTAAACCAGGACTGGACCAGGACTGGACCAGGACTGGACCAGGACTGGACCAGGACTGGACCAGGACAGGAAAATGTACTCGGTGTTTCCCGCAAAAAATCGGTTAATCAAGGCGGTGCCCACAAAAGTAAGGACCAGTTTAGACCTGGTTCAGTCCCAGTTCAGTCCTGGTTTAGACCTGGTTTAGACCTGGTCTAGTCCTGGTTCAGTCCTGGTCCAGTCCTGGTTTAGTCCTGGTTTAGTCCTGGTTCAGTCCTGGTTCAGTCCTGGTCCAGTCCTGGTTTAGTCCTGGTTCAGTCCTGGTTTAGTCCTGGTTCAGTCCTGGTTTAGTCCTGGTTCAGTCCTGGTGCAGTCCTGGTTTAGTCCTGGTGCAGTCCTGGTTTAGTCCTGGTTCAGTCCTGGTTTAGACCTGGTCCAGTCCTGGTTTAGTCCTGGTTTAGTCCTGGTTCAGTCCTGGTTTAGTCCTGGTTCAGTCCTGGTGCAGTCCTGGTTTAGTCCTGGTGCAGTCCTGGTTTAGTCCTGGTTCAGTCCTGGTTTAGACCTGGTCTAAGTCCTGGTTCAGTCCTGGTGCAGTCCTGGTTTAGTCCTGGTTCAGTCCTGGTTTAGACTTGGTCTAAGTCCTGGTTCAGTCCTGGTGCAGTCCTGGTTTAGTCCTGGTGCAGTCCTGGTTTAGTCCTGGTTCAGTCCTGGTTTAGACCTGGTTTAGTCCTGGTTTAGACCTGGTTTAGTCCTGGTTTAGACCTGGTTCAGCTCTGGTTTATCAGGACCTGGATATCAGGACCAGGAGTTCAGTTTATGAAACAGGAAACATCCGTTATCCATTTTTTTCCATGATTCATGTAAACACAAAATCTCAAACTGAAAAAACAAATCGTTATCTGTTTTTTTATTTTGGTTTTGGAGACAAATAATGAAGAAAAGAGTTGTTTTTTTTCCATTTTCTTATTTTTGGTTTTCATTTTGAAAAACAAATGAACGAATGATTCAGCACAGATCAGCGCACCGCCGTATTTTATTAAAACAAAACTCAGATTAATCTCTAATTTGAGCGACAGAGCTTCAGACAGAGCAGTGCCTCCAGTTAGCATCACACCCCCGGGGAATGTTGGTTTCCATTGTGACCGTTTCTTCTCGTCCCTCGGCCCCTCAGAGCCCCTGCCATAAGCCGTCGGACGAGGGCGGCGCTCTGGAGAAGATCCTGGACGAGCTGAAGCTGGTGGAGCGCTCGCTGGTGTATCTGAGCGCGCCGCACGACCAGCCCCAGCGATGGACCAGAGTCGCCAAAAAGGCCAACAAGATCTTCTTCGTCGTGTACGTGGCGATGGTCAGCGTGTTCCTGACTTATATCTACATCGAGTGGCAACAGGACGACTAGAGGCCAGAGGGGGGCGCTGTTTAACGCTGCACTGTGTGACGTTTCCGGTTGGAGTTTCCGTCATCTGCCTGGAATGTCCCACAGTGCGATGTTAAACAGCTTAAACATAAGCTCTACTTATGTTTATTCAGTTACAGGGGGTTTATAGCTCAAAACACCTCCACCGGAAAATTTACACAATGCAGCTTTAAGTATTGGACTCCCTGTGTGTTTTAAAGGGCTGATATTACACAAAATGGACTCTTGTGAACTTTAAAGTGGAACTCTGGCACATTTGAAGCTAAAGTCCGTCCCTAAAGGTGGTGGAATTCTGTCAGAAGCCAAAAAACAGCACAAACTAGTGTAGTGATGGGGGCAAGTTCTGAACTTTAACGTAAAACGCCAATTTGCTTCAGACTGAAGAAGCTGAACACCACTTTAACCCATCTGACAACAGCCACGAGTCTAACAAACAAAACGCTCTGCCTGGTTCACTCATTAGTGTCTGGAAACGTTAGAAAACAACTTTAGAAGCACCTCACACTTCCCTCTGCTGATTTCCCACTGCACAAAAGCCCAAAAGACTCGATCACCGATGTCGTTTCTAATCCCGTTTATTTACCAGTGAATTATAGTTTTTGAAAAACACTAAAAAAAACACATTCCCGAACCATTTTCTTTCAACAACTTTCAGTTTCTCTTCTTCTCCGTCAGTCGTCGATCTTCACTTGTTGCTTCTGGAGTCGACGATCGAGTCTTTTGGGCTTTGGCCTGTGCAGTGGGAAATCAGCAGAGGGAAGTGTGAGGTGCTTATAAAGTTGTTTTCTAACGTTTCCAGACACTAATGAGTGAACCAGGCAGAGCGTTTTGTTTGTTAGACTCGTGGCTGTTGTCAGATGGGTTAAAATGTAGTTAATATGATTAACTTCAGTTCGGAAGCAGGACCACGCCTCAACCGCCCTCGCCTCCTCTCCAGCGAATCACAGCTCACTTCTGCCACGCCTCAACCGCCCTCGCCTCCTCTCCAGCGAATCACAGCTCACTTCTGCCACGCCTCAATTTCCCAGAAGCCTATTTATAGCAGCTTATCCCGGCAACCCAGTTTGTTCCAAATAAATCGACCCCACCCTCCCATCCCATATCTGTCCAGACATAAGACGCCTACGAGGGGGGTCCGTCCTGCTGGGCCATGTGAAGATTGAGACTGTACCCCCACCCTGAGTCTCAACCCAGCCGACCTGCCTCATCTCAATACAATAAACGCTTTTCGCTTCACACACGTGTTGTTGGCGTGGTCCTTGCTAGTGAAGTGGTGTTAAGCTTCTTCAGTCTGAAGCAAATTGGTGTTTTACGTGGAAGTTCAGAACTTGCCCCCATCACTGCACTAGTTCAGAACTTGCCCCCATCACTACACTAGTTCAGAACTTGCCCCCATCACTGCACTAGTTCAGAACTTGCCCCCATCACTACACTAGTTCAGAACTTGCCCCCATCACTGCACTAGTTCAGAACTTGCCCCCATCACTGCACTAGTTTGTTGCCTTGACAGACTCACTGCCACAGTGAGATCTCCACCGAGGAAACACTGATCTGTGCCGTTTTTTGGCTTCTGACAGAATTCCTCCTCCAGCAACGAACTTTAGCTTCAAACAGGCCTGAGTTCAACTTTAAGTTGTGTTCTAATGTTGTTACCTCATCAACAACAGACCTGGACTTGTGTTTTGTCTCGTTTACATGTTGTTTATTATCAGTCTGTCTATATCTCTAACTCTAGAAACTCCCATTCATATTCCAGAACCTGATTACATCATGTTTCAGATGGAGGGAGGAGCTTATATAACTCCCAAACTGTATTTACCGCCATTTATTATGTATTTATCTCTGTTTATTTACAGTGCATTTCCTCATAATAACCAATGTGATTCTAGTAGTTATTGTTTAAGCCTCATTTAAACTGTTTCACAACCATTTGAATATATTTTTTAGTCATAAATGTGAAGTCCAAATGCTGCAGCAGCCCGTATTAAATATCACCATATTCTATTATAAAACACCGCCCCCTGCTGCCGTATTCCAGTACTGCATGAGGTCTTTGTAAACGTGAAATAAAAAGTACAAATCTACAAACAAACGCTGTAAGGTGATTTTTTTTTACTCGTATTTCATTTTAGTTACATTAAAGGTACAATACAAACATTCTGCATGACATCCCCTAAATACTAAGTGACGTACCATCCACCAGGAAAGTTACACAGTGCAGCTTTAAATAGACAAACACTGTGTGGGGAAGCTGGACCGAGGTGGAAGTCGGAGGAAAACTTCAACAAAAAAAAGTGTCTTTGACCAGACAAAGATTTATTAAAGTAAACTTTAATTTAATCACAAATAAACTGTTCAAACAAATAAACTTAAACCAAACACCTGCACAGAAGTCTCCTCTCCTGACAAACCTGTTCATTTTTATACACGGACACAGTTTTTGTTTATATGCACAGCTCTGGGAAAAACATAAGAGTCCAGTGCATTTTGTTTTTCTGAAATCAGCGTCTCTACATGTGTGACGTCCGTTTTATTCCAGCGTCTGTTGAATTAAGGAGGAAAAGAAGAAAAACCACTGCTGTGTTCCTTATTATTATTATTATTATTATTATTATTATTATTATTATTATTATTATTATTCCACCAAATATTGATTTCTGAACACTTCCTAAGTTCAAACATGAGTACTGTGCTGTTTTAAAATGAAGATGATCTTGTTTTCTTGACATTATTTGAGGCCTGAAAACATTTAATCTTTTTTGTTATTTGGACCATTGATCATTTTCTGCAAACAAACGCTCTAAATGACAATATTATTATCTGGAGTTTGGGAGAAATGTTGTCAGTCGTTTATAGAATGAAACAAAAATGTTCATTTTACTCAAACACAAACCTGTAAGTCGTAAAATCAGAGAAACTGATCATTTTGCCGTGGTGTCTTTTTTCCCAGAGCTGTATGTTTATTCCATACTGTGGAACATTCCAGAGAAAGCACTCACATCTCCATGGAGACAAGCAGGTGGTGGACCTCCATCAGTAGTAGTAGTAGTTATTATTGTAGCAGTAGTAGTAGTTTCTTCTTCTTCTTCTTCTTCTTCTTCTTCTTCTTCTTCTTCTTCTTCTTCTTCTTCTTCTTCTTCTTCTTCTTCTTCTTCTTCTTCTAGTGGGTTTATAGGCGGTGGACAAACAACTTAAAGAAGTGCATTACCGCCACCTTCTGGAGGGGAGTGTGGACCAGCTTGTCCCACCTACTCAAATTCTCTGGCTCAATCCTGTTTGATAGAGAAATCTGACAATATACTTAATAACACAATTCCTTGAATCTAAGACAACAACAACAACAACAATAATAATAATAATAATAATAATAATAATAATAATAATAATAATAATAATAATAATAATAATAATAATGATGATGATAATAATAATAATAATAATAATAATAATAAGTCACTTTCCTTTCTTGTCTTCCTGTTTCCTGTGGTGCAGCAGCCAAAAGCGTCCCCAGAGCAACAGCAGCACATGCAGGAGGTTCTGGGTGGGACCATGTGGCTCTGAGCTCGGGGGGGTTTCAGTCTCTTCTCTGTTTGTTTCTGTTCTGTTTTAACCCACTTCTCTTCTACATGTGTGAAAATTACTCTAATACGAGTTCAGCTGAAACAGTGGACGGTCGGGGCGGTTTTTTGTGCCCGGTGAAGAGGTAAAATCAAACCTGTGCTCCGCGGCGCCCCCTGTGCTTTGCTGTGGTAGCGTCTGCCTTGTTAGCTCCTCTACATAAGGCCGTGTGCTCCAGCGCGGCCGGGAACTGTGGAGGCGCAAACGGGTAAAGGATTCTCTTTTATTTGAAACTTTCTGCTTCTTGTGACTTAAAGGAACTTTGTGTTTTAAAAAAGTACGACGAGAAACCCACGTGAGGCGCTGTTTGCATTGTCTTGAGACCAAATTATAACAGTAATAAGTAGGGCTTCATCTAGAATGTTTTTGTGAGTAAAAATAAATCAGTTTTACAGTTGTCATCGATAAAAGTGGAAAATAGAAAATAAATCTGTTGAAAATAAATCTGAAAGCGAGATGAAGAACCTGATCTTCGACCTCTGGACTGAGGCTGTGCAAATAACTGAATTTTGATCCATCTCCAAACTCATATAATCAAGTTGAAATGATTTAAAGCTTTAAAAAGTTTGTTTTAGGATATTTTTTAAATAAAAAAGGGGGAGATTGTAGAACAGCTGGGTATATAGTTTATTTTGGATACGTTTATATTTTTCTCTGCATTATTTCATGTTCAAAGTTTATTTTTTACTCATTTTATGTTTTATACGTCATAAAACTGATCTCAGGTACATTTTTGTAAAGTTTTGTGTACATTTTCAATAACAAAGTGTGTTTTTTATGGAGAAATGCTGAATGCATCGCGTAACTAAGAAATAATCGTTTGAATAATCGTGATTTCAATATTGACCAAAAATAATCGAGCAGCTCTACTCTAGACGAGAATGAAGCGTCTCAAAATGAATAAGTCGATAATAAGTCTAAAAACAAGATGAACACCGCGATAGAAGTTTTAAAATCTTGGCCAGATCAGAAATGCGTCTTCATGTAGAATGTTTTTGTGAGTAAAAATAAATCCGTTTTACATTTGTCGTTGGTAAAAGTGATCTGAACATTTAGAACATGTTTAAATCAATAAAAAAAAAGCTTGGCCAAAATATAAGGTTCATTCCTCGATCATTTCAGATTTGATTGAAGAAAATTCTAGGAGGTTCTCACACTTTACAACAGCAAAAGTCCCAAATTTTAGCTCCCAACTCCTTTGTAGTTTTGTCATTAAAAGAGATTTTGTTAACTTCCCACTGAGCTATTTTGAGCAGTTTTCCGAGGAGCCGCGTTCAGATTTGTGTCTAAAAAGCTATTCAAGAAAATTGTAGAATCTGGACTTTTCCACATGTGCTTTTCAGTAGAGCATTAAACTCGTCCTTCTCCCCGTAGACCGGCCGTCCACGCAGCCAGGCCCAGGCGCCGGTCAGATACCCGGGCACAGACTGGGTGCCACAGTGGGGGAGGCAGCGGCGGCTCTGGTGGGAACTGTCCTCGTGTCCTCAGGCAAGACACAGACCAGCGCCGCAGAAAAGCTTCGCCAAAATGTAAGAGATGTGGGTCACTGTCATGACGCCTACATTTTCTGTCCAACTGCAGTTTCCTCAGTTAAAAGGTTCATATTTCATAATAATTCAGCACATTTCTGCCGTGCCTCTGACCTCCACGGAACCAAATAATTTTTTCAGAAATGATGAGTTATTCTGCATGTTTTTTGTCCTTAAAGTGTTAAAATGTCATGTGGTGCGACCGTGCGTCATGTGGTGCGACTAATAACAGTAGGAATTCTGTGGCTGGAGTTTAATAACAGACAAAGTCGACTTGGGTGAATGGTTCTTTAGGCATTTTTCTTAATTTTTCTTCATTTTCCAGGGCAGTAGTTTGTTCATTAAACACAAACAGGCGACTGTCATATTGGAGCAAAAGAAAATATCAATATGCATTAAAAATCTAAAGAAACACAACAGTTTGTTTCTATACACTTCATATTAGTCACAACTTAGATTAATATAACAACCATGTTTTAGAAAATAAAACAGTTTTAAGGTTATTCTCGGTCGCACCACACGACATTTTACACTAAAAATGCTTCATATAAATGTTAAACACAGATTTTTGCTCCTGACACTGGAAATATTTGAAAAAGTTCAATAGAAACTCATATTTCTTATATTTTAAAATTTTCCTGTTGAAAATCCTTAGACGTCATTGACCCATAAACACTTAAATCGATCAGACTTAAAAGTAGAGAAATGATCTGTCCATGCAGCCGGGTCATTTTACCTGACAAGTTCTCTTAAGATAAACGACCTCTAGACGAGAAAGAACGTCTCTGAGCGTTCGTGGGCTGGAAATAAGTTTATGAACGCAAAGTTTGAGATAAGCGGACTAAAAACGGTTTAGGATCAGCGTTCATGTTCTGATAATAAATTCAAAGATGCTGAATTCTAGATACAAGTGCTTAAATCAGTCTGACATGACTGACTCGAGTTGAGGCATGGAAGGACCACAGTATATGTCACAATATATGATTATCACAACAGCCGGAAGTGCCGAGATGTTGAGTCGCGTCACTTCCGGTCAGTGCTTTTCTACGGCAAAATCCCTGTGGAAAAGTGTCACATTTTTGTCCGTGAAGAATTTATCCACAACGATCGAGGGAAGAAAGACGAAAACTTAAAGGAAACAACGACGAGCATCAGTGAAGCGACTGAGCGACACTAACGTTATGGTCCTGAAGAAAACTCAGACTGATTCTGGAATTAAAATTAAAAATCGATTTTTGTGATGTCGATATTGACACGGACTGAGAGATTTGTGCAGTTTAAATGCTACAGATGTTCACAGATTGTCGACCATTTAAACTGCACAAATCTCTGTCTGTGCAAATATCGATATCACAAAATCGATTTTTAATTTTAATTCTAGAGTCAGTCTGAGGATTAGTCGGAGGCTGCCATGGTGAAGCAGCTGCACTATCACCTCCTGCCCCTGCTCTGCACCGCCGCCCTGCTGCCCCTGATCTACATCTCCTGGAACAACAGGTTTCACAGCAAATGGTGAGTCCTGACCTCTGATCACAGACACGTTTACATGAGAGCTTTAATTCTGAATAAAAATGAATTCCACTTTAAAAAGTCCATGTAAACTCTGAATTCCTAATGATGAAAATGATTATTGCGATTAAACTTAATCCTGAACTAAGTGGGGTTTTATTCTGATTTTAAAGCCGAATGAATTTCTTCCTGGATCACGTAAACGTTTCTTCTTCTTCTAAATAATCCCGGTGGTCGGTGCTCGTTGGCTCGTCCTTTGATCCGGCTCCTCCAGTCGTCTCTCGGGACTTTCCTCCACGTCTCTTTGGATTTGTGAGCGGGATGTGGGAGTGGGCTGAGGTGTGGCAGCCTCAGACTCAGTTTGTCTTCTTCCTCCTTCTCCCACACTCTTCCCTTCTCCTCCTCAGCTCACAGACGGAAAGCCTGAGGACAGAATTCTCCAGCTGCTGCTTCATTATCATCGGAACCACTGCGGAAAAAGTTCGGATCGTGTTTGTGTCGGCGGCGAAACGACAAACCGAGATGACGGAAAAGCCGGGAGCAGCTGAAGTGTGGGTTTTCTTCCCAAAGACGGAAATACGTCTGTCCAATCCTTCCCCACCCCCAGACGCTGAGAACAATAAAGACGATTTAACGTGTTTTCCATGGAAACCTCAATTCACTATTATTATTTCCATGTAAACTCCAAGGAGAATATTTTAATTCCAAACTATTTAATTCAGAACAATTAATTCAGAATGAAAAACCTCATGTAAACGTGGCCTGTGTACAGTCGTGCTCTGACGCCTCCACATTGGCTCCAGCCAAATGAAGCTCATCGAGGCAGCTTAGCAATGCTGTCAGTCAAACTTGTTGCTAACGCTCGCAGGAGCAGCCTGAGGAAATGAAGGCGTCTGATTGGTCTGTTAATGTGCAGGTCTTGATTTAGAGACAAAACAGAGAAATAAAAAACCGCAGGATCGTGTAGAGTTCAGACCCACATCCTCAGGTCAGAATCAGGAGCCTGACAGCGGCAGGTGCAGAGACAGGGCCACACTTCTACAATACAAAGAGAACTGGGGCCAGAGTCGGTGGAGTCCAGTAGCGCTCGTGCACACACTATAGTATGAATATTATCCCTGGTTCTTTTACATTTGTTTAACGCTGAATCGTCCTCTCTGCAGTTTACAGTTCAGTTCACGGCCGTGGGGCGCTGAGGGGTCCACAGCTCCTTCCAACACCACCTCCACGGCTCCTTCCAACACCACCTCCACGGCTCCTTCCAACACCACCTCCACGGCTCCTTCCAACACCACCTCCACGGCTCCTTCCAACACCACCTCCACGGCTCCTTCCAACATCACCTCCACGGCTCCTCCCTCCTCCGCCTCCACGGTTCCTCCCTCCTCCACCTCCACGGCTCCTTCCAACACCACCTCCAGGGCTCTTTCCAACACCACCTCCACGGCCCTTTCCAACACCACCTCCACAGCTCCTTCCTCCTCCACATCCACGCCTCTTCCCGCCACAGACCCGCCCGGCCTCACCCCCATCCCTGTCCTCCACCTCAGAGACTTCGCAAAAATGCCCCAGTGGGACTTTGAAGACCAGTACAGGACCGACCGGCAGAGCCACAAGACCACACAGGTCTGTAAACATCTGGACACACCGGTTCGTCTGTAGGGTCCGTCTGTAGGGTCCATCTGTAGGGTCCGTCTGTGGGGTCCGTCTGTGGGGTCCGTCTGTGGGGTCCGTCTGTGGGGTCCGTCTGTGGGGTCCGTCTGTGGGTCCGTCTGTGGGTCCGTCTGTAGGGTCCGTCTGTAGGGTCCGTCTGTAGGGTCCGTCTGTAGGGTCTGTAGGGTCCGTCTGTGGGGTCCGTCTGTGGGGTCCGTCTGTGGGGTCCGTCTGTGGGGTCCGTCTGTGGGGTCCGTCTGTGGGGTCCGTCTGTGGGGTCCGTCTGTGGGGTCCGTCTGTGGGGTCCGTCTGTAGGGTCCGTCTGTAGGTCCAGGCTCAGACCTGGAGCTGCTGTGACGTGTGAGGCTCAGATTAGATCAGACACATCGCCCTGAGTAAAGTCACAGCTCACACATTTGTTCTTCGTTCTTTCAGACTCTCTTGTTCTTGGCGTGTCACCATTTTCCCATCTGTACCTTGGTTGGCCAATGTTCAGATTAATTTTCATATCATTTTGTCGTTTTAATCAACCTAATTGAAATGGTTTGCAGTGGTCCAAAGTTATTCTTCACTGCATTCAGAGCATCCCCCTTTTCACCAAGAAGGTGCAGGTCCTGGTCCTGTTTCGGGTCCTGTTTCAGGTTCTGGTTCTGGGTCAGTTCTGCTCCTGGCGCTGAGGCTGTGCAGACTCAGACCAGAGTTGGGCCAAATGAGGAGCGATTCCGGTGGAACGTTTTAGATTTGGCAACAAGAACAACAACACCTGAGCATGAGGTTCAGAACAGGATCCAGACTCAGATCTGGAGGATTTCAATGAATGAATGAATGAATGCCTTTATTTGTCAATTCCCTCATATGTAAAAGTCATACCGTCCGTACATTACAACATACAAAAAACAATCTTACATGGGGAAGACAACACAGACCGGACAGGAAGGCAGGTAGCAGATAGAAATAAACAAAAAAACAGCATCACATGAGGACAGGGGAGGAGAAAAAAAGAGGACCGCCCCAGACCATGCCCCAAACCACAGGGCATCGTATGGAATGAGTACACAAAATAAAAAAACACCTCAGCGCATCAGCAACATAGTCAAAACACAGTACAAACATCCACAGGACCAGCAGCAGGGAGGGGAGGGTGTGGAGGAAGCAGCATCCGGGTCCTGCAGCCCTGACGGCGCTGGATCAGACCCGCCCACCCGGCCGGAGGTACGAAGCTGCGTGGGTTTGGGGAGGAGAGCACCCTCCCTGCTCCAGTCTCTCAGGGCGAGTTGATCGGTCGGCCTGGGCCAAGGCCGTAGGGAGAGGCTGGTAGATTTGTCATGTTTTGGCTTTGAGTCGAGCAACTGCATTTTTTTCACAGCAGCTCTATTATCTCTTGGTCTCAAGGTTGACATATGCAGAACTCAAAGTTTCCTCCAGATTTTATCCAAAAATTGTGATTTAGAGCCTCCATGTCCAAGCATGTTCATCAGACCCCGGCCCATAGTCACAAAGTTCGAGTATTCGAAGCTCTTCCCCTCACTCCAATCTCCAGGCAGCCAAATGAGGCTTTGAAAAGCTGCCTCACTATTTGAATTTTGGAAAAATCAGGTCCAATTGTAAATTCTAATGTGCAAAGCCCCGTAATCCTGGTTCCGAATAGGTATTTTTGCCTGGAATGTTCCATGTTGTGACATTAAACACCTCTAACTTTTGTTCATTACGTTTGTTTCTATTCCTCAAAAATCCAACACTTCTGACCAGAGGCGCCGCTCCACAGATCTGACCTGTAACGCAGCCTGTAGTCGTCTCCTTTGAGATAGATCGGTTTAATCTCTACTGTGGAACATTCTTGACAAATCGATAACATCTCCATAAAGATGAGCAGGAAATGTTACACAGTACATCTTTAAAGATGAAGCAGAAGCCGGTGAAGAGCAGAGACTGGACCGACGTCCCCGACGTGTTTAAAACTAAACAAAAGTGCAGAATAATTCACCTCAGACTCTTCTGTGTTCACAAAGGCACATGTTTGTGTCTCCGTGCCAACGCTAAAGCTCATTCTGAGACTTGATCATTTCAAACACTAAGACCTGAAGTCGTCCTCTTCTAAAAACAGCTACGTAATCTGTGTTTAATTTGAACAGTTTATTTTATGTTTTACACTTTTAATAAAAGTGGCTGGAGGATTATTGTACTGCTTTAGGCTGGTCCATTCAGACACAGGCAGAACATGCAAACCCCTCACAGCTCTGTGTCCTACAGAAGTGTGACAACAGTCTGTGGACCAGGATCCAGGCGGAGCCGGAGCTCAAACACAAGTTCATCCCAAACATTCGAATGTTCGTGCACAACGGGAGCATCAGCATGAGCGACTGGAACAGACTCTCCCACTTCAACAACCCCTTCGGCTTCATGAACTACACACACCCAGGTCAGAGTCCACACCGGTCTAGTCCTGGTCTAGTCCTGGTCTAGTCCTGGTCTAGTCCTGGTCTAGTCCTGGTCTAGTCCTGGTCTAGTCCTGGTCTAGTTCTGTACCTCTTGAACCACACATCAAGGTCGTTCCGGAGAGTCTAAGACCTTCTAAACATACGTTCACACCAGAACGCCCCATTGGACGCTTGAATTTTTTTGCGTCATTCGCACAAACATGACGCTCGAATTTGGGGAATTTGGTCACGTGAGTAAATTTGCTATATTCGCACGAGGAGGAGCCACTGCGCCTCTGAGGAGAAAGACCTGAGGACCAGAGCTCTGGGCCGGTCTCTGTACTGGCTCATGTCGGTCTTGTATATGATGGACTCATTCCCCAGCGCAACAATAATCTCCTCCGCGGTGAAGGGAAGTTCACGTCTCAGCATTTTTATATAGATCTCATGTCTCCATCAAAACACGGCCCCTGATTGGTTGATGCGACGTGAACTGCCCCGAAAAGTTCAGATTTTTCAACTTTGGCAAAATTCGGGCTTCGCACGTCAAACTCCGGTTTTGCCAGTTCGCGTCACTCCAAACGCGTGAATCACGGTGTCCAGTTCGCTTCATTTGCACCGCAGAAATGTGTTCCCGCTTCAGTGCGCCTTTCCATAGAGTTAACATGTAAACCATTCGCTTTGTTCACGCCCGTTGTGTCTGGTGTGAACGTAGGTTAAAGAGGAAGTGTTAACATGTGCAGGACCAGGAGAGAACAGCGCCCCCTGCAGGCTGAGGCACATGTGAGAGCAGCGCCCCCTGCAGGCTGAGGCACATGTGAGAGCAGCGCCCCCTGCAGGCTGGGGGCAGCTCTGAGGGTCACAGTTGTGGGGGCAGTGCTGTGGGGGCAGATGGACTCTGTGGGGGCAGGAGGATCTTGGGGATGTTCAGGTTCCTCAGCTCTGGTCTGAGCAGCTCTTCTGCTGCTGGAAAGTTCCAGGAGGTCGAGTCGCGGTCGCTCCACCAAAGAGCCGCTTTACTCCTGAGTTTGATTCAGATTTAGTGTCGGTTTTGCTGTGGTGTGTGGACGCTCTTATTTACCTAAAGCAGAACCATAGAAAATGGTCTAGAATCAGAGTATATTCTGAAGTGTTCCACTGGATGTAAACAGTGGTGTTGTTTCTCTCAGATGTGATGTCCGCTCTGAACCTGCTGCAGAAGCCCAAGGAGCCGCTGCTGCCGCCTAAACCAGGCAGAGACTGCATCAGCTGTGCTGTGGTGGCCAATGGAGGAGTGCTCTGGAGGTCCAAGAAAGGAGCAGAGATCGACCAACACGACTATGTCTTCAGGTCAGACTGTGGCACAGAGCTGAGCCTGTGCCCCTCAGTGAGGAGGCGGCACCTTCAATACACAACTCGGAGGCATCAGGTTTTATCCCAGTTCCCGTCATCAAACTTTATTACAGACTCTTAGACCAGGGTTAAAAAAAAGACAAACAATAAACACACCCCAATGCTGTAAATCTGCCCCTGTTCCTGTGTCCTCAGGGTAAATGGAGCTCTGGTGAAGGGTTTTGAGGAGGATGTTGGGAGTCGTACAGATGTTTACGTCCACACGGCTCACTCCATCACAGGGGCCGAGAGCCTCTTCAGGAAATACAACTACACACGAGCGCCACACGACCAGGTGCTGCAGGCCTGAGAAGTCCTGGTCTAGTCCTGGTCTAGTCCTGGTCTAGTCCTGGTCTAGTCCTGGTCTAGTCCTGGTCTAGTCCTGGTCTAGTCCTGGTCTATAATCTCTTGTTTCAGGGGATAAAGTACGTGCTGATCCCTGAGGGCATGAGGGACTTCCAGTGGTTGACTGGACTTTACAAACGACAGAGACTCACCGCGGGATATTTTAAAAACCGGCGGTGAGAGTTTAACTGGGGAATAATTTAAATATTCTGCTTTTTTTTGTTCATTGTTTAAACCTGCCCCCGAGTGCCTTTGGTTTGGCATTTCACGTTTTAGAACTTGAAGCTCTGTAATTCTACAGTATTTTTACAACACTGGGGACGCAGAAATGCAGATTTATGGACTTAGAAACAGCACAGCCGACCTTCAGACTTTTACCTGTGACACCACAATCCTGAGAAATTCTAAATTATGTGTTTGATAAATCTTGTTTAGTCCTTTACCACTGTTCATTTATAGAAGTGTGAAAAAAGTGAGTTTTTGAGGAGGAACAATGTAGGAACATGGGGAAAAGCCTCATTTGTATAATGTCCTTTTAATGTATTTTGAAGTCTCAGATTTTGAGATAAAAAAGGTTTGAAAAGATAAAACTCTGACAAATTTTGATAAATTCCTCCAAATCATCGAGTAAATCATGATGAATGTGTTTGGACCTCTGCAAAAAAATGTCTTTTTTCCCCAAGTTTTTAAACAGTAAAACTAATTTCTGCTCCGGTCCCTGCTCTGGTCCCTGCTCTGGTCTCTGCTCTGGTCTCTGCTCTGGTCCGGTCCCTGCTCTGGTCTCTGCTCTGGTCCGGTCCCTGGTTCGGTCTCTGGTCTTCAGTCCCTGGACTCAATACTCTGGTCAGTTCAACGAGACGCGCTTCTACGTTCTGCACATGGACTTCCTGAGATACGTCAGAAACAGGTCAGTGTCGCTTTAAAGCTGCACTGTGGAACTTTTCTGGTTGGAGGTCCGTCACCTGCTCGTTTCTATAGATACGTCATTGCTCTGTCTGGAAAGTCCCACAGTGTGACACTAAACAGCTCTACTTTACATTTATTCAATCACAGGTGGTTTAACGGCTCAAAAACATTCTGCCTCTCCACAGATCTGACCTGTAACCTGGTCTGGTCTCCATGGAGATAGAAAGGTTTAATGCCGTAATGTGGAATATATCAGACAAAGCAATAACATCTCAGAGAAAAACATTTGACGGATGCTCCACCAGAAAAGTTCTAGTTCTGCTTTTAAATGTGATTATTTCTGTAAAAACCCCGTGACCCCTGACATCTGACCCCTGACCTCTGACCCCTGACCCCCTGACCTCTGACCTCAGGTTCCTGAAGTCCTCCACGCTGCAGAACAAATTCTGGGCCATCTCCCGACCCACCAATGGCGCCTTCATGATGTTTGTGGCTCTGCACCTGTGCGACCAGGTAAGACTCTGGACCCCTCAGGCCAGGAGTGTGTGGTTAGCATACTAGCTGTTAGCATAAGCTTCAGACTTCACCCTGCACCCGGGCGTTTGTCGTCAGAAGCGCCCGGCTGTGATCGTTGTGGTTTGCGGTGGTCTGGGGGTTGGCGGTTTTGATCCCGCTCGACATAAACATCGTCGGTTCAGATGCTGCTGTGAGTCCAGGGCTTTGACTCCTTGGAGGAGCTGGAGGAAGTGTCTGGTGTGAAGGAAGTCTGGGAGTCCCTGCTTAGACTGCGGCCCCCACGACTCGGCCCCGGATAAGAGGAAGAAGATGGACGGATGATTTAGATGTTTCAGGGTTCAGTGTTTATCGTTTAATGTAAAGGGACTTGACCCCATAAATCTAATGTTGTACTTCCCTGGAGGGTCCTGCAGGGGGCGCTGTAAAAACGGTTCAGCTCAGCCTCTCGGGGTTTCATCAGTGTAGCCGGGTACACGTGGGTTTTACTTAGTTTCATTTCTGTTGCTTTTGCCTGATTTGAGCAGTTATTTTTTTGTAAATATGGATTTTTTTTTTTCCTGTTGCCACAAAACCACAGCGAATTTCTGAATACAGTGAGTCTGCCTCCTGCTTGAACCACGTGGATCAGCTTCCCCACAAGTTTCATTAGCGGGACGCACACTGACTGTGTGGTGATGGCGCTCTGAAGGGGGAGTGTTTCAGCATGGGGAGCACTCAGAAACGCCGCATCAAAATGAAAGAGAAACTTATCAAACGTGTTATATGTAAAATAACATTTTAAATCCATTAAAAGGAACGTGTTGATGTAAATCTGTGATGTTTTAGTGTTGTTTTTTTTGCGTCTCTCTAACTCTCTCCAGGTGAACGCGTACGGATTTATAACGGACGATCACAAACACTATTCTAACTATTACTTTGAACGCGGCGCCAAAACTCGGGTCATCTTCTTCATAAACCACGACTACAACATGGAGAAGGTTCTGTGGAGGAGACTTCACGACCTGAGCATCATTAACCTGTACCTGGGAGAACCGCGAGAGCCCGAGCCACAGGCCCCGGCGAGACACGGGGCCCCCGGCGACGCACGGGCGCCCGGCGACGACGGGCGCCCGGCGACGCACGGGCGCCCGAAGGACGACGGGCGCCCGGCGACGACGGGCGCCCGGCGACGCACGGGCGCCCGAAGGAGCGCCCAAGGACGACGGGCGCCCGAAGGACGACGGGCGCCTGAAGGCAGCAAAGGGGCCCCCGAAGGCAGCAAAGGGGCCCCCGAAGGCAGCACAGGGGCCCCCAAAGGCAGCACAGGGGCCCCCGAAGGACGCACATGGAACAGCAGAACCAGCCCACGGCAAAAAACCCAGAGACGCCAAAAGGAAGAAGGTTTAATATTGTCCGTGTGTTTTATTGTACAGATCATGTAAAATATGTTGTGTTGTAAAATAAAATCCTCTCTATATTCTTATCTCTGGTCTAATGTCGTTTCCTCAGCACAGACACACCTGGAGTTTTGATTCATTCACACATGGAGGACACAGGTGAGGTGGGAGGACACAGGTGAGGTGGGAGGACACAGGTGAGGACACGGGTGAGGTGGGAGGACACGGGTGAGGTGGGAGGACACAGGTGAGGTGGGAGGACACAGGTGAGGACGCGGGTGAGGTGGGAGGACACGGGTGAGGTGGGAGGACACAGGTGAGGTGGGAGGACACAGGTGAGGATGCGGGTGAGGTGGGGGGACACAGGTGAGGTAGGAGGACACAGGTGAGGACACAGGTGAGGTGGGAGGACACAGGTGAGGACACGGGTGAGGTGGGAGGACACGGGTGAGGTGGGAGGACACAGGTGAGGTGGGAGGACACAGGTGAGGACAAGGGTGAGGTGGGAGGACACAGGTGAGGTGGGAGGACACAGGTGAGGACGCGGGTGAGGTGGGAGGACACAGGTGAGGTGGGAGGACACAGGTGAGGACACGGGTGAGGTGGGAGGACACCGGTGAGGACGCAGGTGAGGTGGGAGGACACAGGTGAGGTGGGAGGACACCGGTGAGGACACAGGTGAGGTGGGAGGACACAGGTGAGGACACGGGTGAGGTGGGAGGACACAGGTGAGGTGGGAGGACACAGGTGAGGACACGGGTGAGGTGGGAGGACACTGGTGAGGTGGGAGGACACAGGTGAGGACGCGGGTGAGGTGGGAGGACACAGGTGAGGATGCGGGTGAGGTGGGAGGACACTGGTGAGGTGGGAGGACACGGGTGAGGTGGGAGGACACAGGTGAGGTGGGAGGACACAGGTGAGGACACAGGTGAGGTGGGAGGACACAGGTGAGGTGGGAGGACACAGGTGAGGACACAGGTGAGGTGGGAGGACACAGGTGAGGACACAGGTGAGGTGGGAGGACACAGGTGAGGACACAGGTGAGGTGGGAGGACACAGGTGAGGACACAGGTGAGGTGGGAGGACACAGGTGAGGACACAGGTGAGGTGGGAGGACACAGGTGAGGTGGGAGGACACAGGTGAGGACACATGTGAGGTGGGAGGACACCTATTTCATGTCTGTCATGACTAAAACTCAAACGCACAGATGGAGTTTTTCCTCGTTTCCTTTTTCATCGCCGTTGCCGCGGTTCCGTTTTCCACATCTCCTGGGACGTATGAGATAATAATTCAATTTTTGTTTTATTTTATTGTTTTTTTGTATGAACGTCACTGAAGAGAATAATGTGGCCGAGGGTTAAGGGAGGAATAATCTATACAACTACGGTTCATTAGAATTTAATTTAACTTAACTTAAAGGTGCATTGTGTAACTTTTCGGGTGGATCTTCTATCTTCATGGACACCAAACCAGACCAAGCTACAGGTCAGATCTGTGGAGAGGCTACCCCGCTCACAGTCAGAACGTCTGTTTTTTGACGTAGCCTATTTTTGAGCTTTAACATCATCTATAATTGAATAAATATAAAGTAGAGCTGTTTAAAGTCACACTGCGGAACATTCTAGGCAGAGAAACGACATCTCCATAGAAACAAGGTGACGAACCCTCAGCCAAAAACTGACATCGTGCACCTTTAATTAAACCAAATGTAATTAAAGTTGATTACATTAAATTTTGTAATTGTATTTTATGATTTACATTTGTACGTCTCTTTAGTACAAATGTGCTTTTTTTAAAAAGCACATTTGGGCCAAAAGGTTAAAAGATTCTTTACTGATCCTGGATTATTTTGTTCAATTGGAATTAAGTCTTTTGAAATGAAATAAAATGAGTTTTTCCATTTTTGGTCAAGGCTCTAAAATGTGGAGACACTCTGAACAAACCTGTGCTAAAATGACCAAAAAGGAGTAAAAATAAAATGAAAAATGTGTTAAAATAAAAGGCATTAAAGGTGCTGTACCTGATTATTATTGTTCTGAAAATGTAGAAAACTGTTTTAAAATGTTTGCAGCGTTTTTAGACAAACTTTACTGATCCACAGGGAAATGACTTGGACACAGCAGCTCACATGTCACAAGATATAAGAACAGAGAAAATATGAATGATGACAAACGAAATAAGACGATATCCAGAGACTGGTGTCAAATAAAGCATAATTATATAAATGTACAAGTGGAAATAAAACTAAAAATAGAAATAAGGTCATAAGGGATTAACAATAATAATGATAATAATAACAGGCTTTTCTAAACGCTCAAAGACGCTGTACAAAAAACATAATTAAGACTAGTTAAAGGCTTAAGAACAAAGCCTGGATCATTTATATGAGATTATTTCTGTGTTGGGACTTTTACTTAAAGAAAACACTTCTGAGCCGGGCTCATTTTACATAAACAAACTCTTTCTCCATTCGGCTCTTAAAGAGCAGGATTAGAGCGGCACTCATTTCTTTCAGAATTAAAAACCTGTCATGTAATGCCATACTGTGGAACATTTGCAGACAGATGCGTTGCCATGGCAGCAGGTCCAGCAGACGTGCTGTTGATGAAATAGTTCAGTCGAGTTTGTGGGAGTTTGTTGTGATCTGTTGTTTTTATTTCCCTGTTTTTGGTTTGGGCGAAGCCAAAGGTGAAGCGGCCAAACCGACTCAAACAAACGGACGAACTTCAGAATATTTGAGCAACAAAACGGAGCATTTAGTTTGTGAAGAGCCTGCAGACGAAAGAGCCGCGACACTCGGTGTTTCCTCATCACTTTGAGCTGTTCCACATTTCTAATGTGAAGACGTCACTTCAGATCAGTCCCTGTGAGCAGCACTGACTTACCTGAGCAAATATCCAATACACAAAATATTTGCCACTATAACTGCAGCCTCGATGAGCTTCATTTGACTGGAGCTGAACACTGTGGTGACGTCACTCACTTCGTCCACTTCTTTATGAGCTCACAGAGAGCGCCACCCCAGGAAAAAATGAATTAATTAAAAATAAATAAGTAGAAAACAAAAATGTGCTAAACTATGAGCTATGAGTTGGTGTCACCAACAGAGGGCGCTCAAACACCCTGTGATGTGTTCATGCTCTTCTGAAACAGGCAGTGCACTGGAGAAGTGACAAACTGAACACATCTCATTTCTGATTATTTTACTGTTAATGCTGCGATGGCACAATCAAATGTTTCTGAAACTTTATAATGCAGGAGCCCAGAGACATTTGTTTCACATCTTGAGTACGAAAGGTTTGACCCCTGGAATGGATAGGACACTCACACAGGACCCTTAAAAGGCCTTTCTTAAGTTTTGAAAATGTGGATAACCAGTAGAGGGCGCCACCCAAAGTAGCCAAAAAATCTGATTTGCTTCACACCCCTGAGTACATCCACCAAACCTTTACCCCTTTACCCAAAAATGCAGATTTCATTCACATGGTGAGTACATCCACCAAACATCTTCCAAAATGTTAGGCTTGGGGATGACACTGAAAATTAGTCTTTCTTAAGTTCTGCAATTTTGGATAAGGGGGGTTAAGAAGGGCCCACGTGACCCCCAAATTCACGTTTAATTCACATCTTGAGTACATCCATTAAACTTGGCTGAAATATAGTCCATGACCAACTGTTTAAGAATCCATAATTCTTAAGTTCACCAGTTGTGGATAAGGGGGCTTAAGAAAGGGCCAAAATGTCAAAATACCCCAAAAAGGAGATTTAACTCATGATGTGAATTAAATACCCCAAAAAGGAGATATAATTCACATCATGAGTACATCCACCAAACATCTTCCAAAATGTTAGGTTTGGGGATGACACTTAGAATGAGTGTTTCTTAAGTTCTGCACATGTGGACTAAGGGGCTTAAGAAGGGCCTATGTGACCCCCAAATTAATGTTTAATTCACATCTTGACTACATCCATTAAACTTGGCTGAAATGTAGTCCATGACCAACTGTTCAAGATTCCATGATTCTTAAGTTCATCAGTTGTAGAAAAGGGGGCTTAAGAAAGGGCCAAAGGTCAAATTACCCAAAATAGTAGATTTACCACATCATTAGCAGGTCCACATAAGTGTAAGTTGAGTGAACGTACTCCGAGTATGTTTTTTTAAGTTCTAGTATTTTAGGTAAAGGTTTAAAGATATAAAAAAGTATCACTAAACTAGATTTTATGCTATACGTTTTAATACAATATGAAATATTTCACTGATCCTAATGTGCTTCATGTTTAAGCAGTAACATTGTGCTATCTCTGCTATCAAATGAAAGTAAGCAACATCAGTCAAGACTAACATAGTATGAGTGATTACAGGAAATTAACTCTTGCCCTATGAAGAATGTCCCAGAAAAAAAATGATAGCTAAACTTCATTGCATATCAATATTTGAACATTTTTTAATGTCATGAATAAACCCTGCACATTAATTGGATAGAAAATCGGAATTATACTCTGAAAATGTCAACAAGTAAAAGCTGTCTTTGAATCTCCTGAGTACTCTATACCCGACAGTTTCACAAATGATGCCTGATTACAAAATAAAGCTACAAAACTTAAACTACATGATTGTCTTATACTCTGAACATGTCAACAAATGAAAGACATCTTTTGAAACTCAAATGACAACTTTGAAATCAAAGACAGGTTTGGTCATGTCTGAACATTGTTGCAACCACTACTGCTCTTCATCAGACTCTGCTTTTTCCTCTACATCGCTTGCATCATCTTCTTCATCAGATGAAGCCGCTTCGAAACTTTCATTGTCAATCTCGTCAGCACCTTCATGGTCATCAGGCATTTCTGGCACCAGGGAATCTGGTAAATGAGGACCATCGAACCAAACTGGGGTGTAAACCCCATTCTCCAGCATCCATCCATCATCTTCTGAGGGATGTTGAACAAGTTCTGCCTGGTCAGCATCAGCCCACATCTTTGCAACAAATGCCACTCGTTTCAAATGGCACATGACCTCAGCTTCACAAGGGGGCAGACCACTGGCATCGATCCCTTTTAGTTTTTTGAGTGGATTTTTGCCTCTCATCTTTGGTTTATACACTGTCTCAAAACGTTTGTACCTATGGGAATTCAGTGACACCTTAGAGTTTTCTCTGGCTCCATACAGACTAGCTGTAAACTTTAGGAGAACCTTGCAGCTTCTTTCATCCTTGGGCTTTGTTGTGAGTGTCTCGAATGCCTTCTGCATATCAGTGTTTTTCAGATATGTGGCAAATGGCCTAACCTTTCCCTTCTTGACAAATGCTGAGGTATAGTCCGTAAATGCATGAAATGCTGGCAATGACTTGCAAACCCCTGGCCCTAGTGACCTTTGTATCTCAGTGATGTTGATGAACCTGCGATTCTTCTTTGACACCGTTCCCACGTCCATCCAGACTGTCTTGTCTAATTTCCCACAGTGATAGACTAAGAGCACAGCAATGTCCGTGTCATGGGCTCTGACAACTATGATTCCTATGTCTGGGAGAAATCATGATTTAATGTTACATGACTGATACCAGTCATCTGAACTTACCTAGCTCATGCAACGGAAAAAGGTACACATCAGGAAAGTAATTGCCTCTGTGTCTCTTAGAAGGGTGACCAGGCTCTTCTTGATTGATGGCTGAAGGAGGAAAAAAATAAAGTCCTAACTTTGCTTTTCTGGTGGGGGTCCTTAAAGATGAGGCAAAAACCTAAACCAATGCATTTGGCTTAACAGATTAACAATATTTAAAGAGGATTCCCCACGAAAATCGCAGCTCATGGTAGCCTGGTTCAGTGAACGTCATCCATTTTATAATACACTGACAAAGAATTCTTACTCCCTATCTCCTTATTTTACTGTCCTTTTATGCACACCATTGCACTATGTTTTATTGACTCTCAAGCTGATGTACTATAAATATTTTTTGAATTTGATTTTGTGACCTCATAGATTGCTATACAAAAGGGAAAGGATGGTAGAATCTGGTGTAGGATAAGGGGCGGGCAGGGGGTATAAAAAGGAACAAACTGTTTCCCTACCTTCTTGCAAAAATTCCTGTCAATTACTCATTTTACTGACAAGTGAGTTAACATTCAGTACCAGTCATTTGCATGACTTCTCCACACCATATGAACTCCACCACACAGTGCTAATCTGCTACTGATACATACAACAGGACTGCAGTAGGCCTACATAGGTGAATTATGAGATGAATCATTATTTATGCTGAATCTAGGTCATATCTTATTATAGCTCTGCCTGGCTTTAAAGGGATGAACAAATACCAAATTTGGTTGGGTGGCATTAAGCCCCCTTTTCCACAACTGATGAACTTAAGAATCATGGAATCTTCAACTGTTGGGCATGGACTACATTTCAGCCAAGTTTAATGGATGTACTCAAGATGTGAATTAAACATTAATTTGGGGGTCACATAGGCCCTTCTTAAGCCCCTTAGTCCACATGTGCAGAACTTAAGAAACACTCATTCTAAGTGTCATCCCCAAACCTAACATTTTGGAAGATGTTTGGTGGATGTACTCATGATGTGAATTAAATCTCCTTTTTGGGGTATTTTGACATTTTGGCCCTTTCTTAAGCCCCCTTATCCACAACTGATGAACTTAAGAATTATGTATTCTTAAACAGTTGGTCATGGACTATATTTCAGCCAAGTTTAATGGATGTACTCAAGATGTGAATTAAACGTGAATTTGGGGGTCACGTGGGCCCTTCTTAACCCCCCTTATCCAAAATTGCAGAACTTAAGAAAGACTAATTTTCAGTGTCATCCCCAAGCCTAACATTTTGGAAGATGTTTGGTGGATGTACTCACCATGTGAATGAAATCTGCATTTCTGCAAGATGTGAATTAAACATGAATTTGGGGGTAACATAGGCCCTTCTTAAGCCCCTTAGTCCACAATTGCGGAACTTAAGAAATCACATTTTTTCAATATACCCCAAGACTGAACATTTTGGCAGAGGTTTGGTGGATGTACTCAGGGGTGTGAAGCAAATCAGATTTTTTGGCTACTTTGGGTGGCGCCCTCTACTGGTTATCCACATTTTCAAAACTTAAGAAAGGCCTTTTAAGGGTCCTGTGTGAGTGTCCTATCCATTCCAGGGGTCAAACCTTTCGTACTCAAGATGTGAAACAAATGTCTCTGGGCTCCTGGACTATTATAAACCTCTGAGTTATCAAAACATTTCACTAAATCTTGTGTTTTAAAAGTTCTTTTTGGGCTTAAAGCCACATTATATCAGTTATCAAGTTGCTGTTTAGCCTCTGCGACGTCTTTGAACTTTTAATGACTGAATTGAAAATGAATGAAAAATGTTCTTGTGGAACTGGAGCACTCCCCAGTCTGTGATTCTGGTTCTGTGAATTTGCACAGACTGTTCACAGATAATTAGAGGGTTTGTGATTGTAAAGGAGGTGTGAGTCTTGGCTCCGGTTCAGTTGGCAGAGACGAGTGTAACGTGAGTGAAAACGCCACAGCCATTAATCTACTGTAATAACAGTCGTCAAATTTCATATGAACGCAGCCACGATCCAGACAATAAGATCTGTTCACTGAGCTTAATGAACCTGCAGAACAAACAAAACTCTTCTGTGACATTAAAGGCTGTGTCTGATTTCTACTCTTAAAAACACACTTCTTCCTCACTTCCCTTCTGCATTCACAGCGTCCTCATTATCACCCCGATGAGCTGATTCTCTGACAAGAAAACACTTATTTTGACCTCAACAGCTGCTTATACAATATATCAGTACTATATCTATACTATAGCAAAATTATATCAGTCCTAAATCTGGATCTGAAAAACCCGAGGATCATGTAAAGCGAGTTAATACGAACATTTTAAGACCAAAAGGAGGATTCTGACAGCAGCAGGTAGAGAGAGAGAATGTGGAGAGAGCGTCTAAAGTGACTTGTGTGGACCTGTAAAGATTCACATAACCACAGTCAGGCCTGTTACCGTAATCACTGTCCACTTGAGTTCAACAAATGAAGCTGGAACTCTTTTAGGCTGTACAATTTTTTGTGTGACGCAGTGGTTTATTTAAAGTAATGTAATAAGTCCAGGTCGTCTCTCGGCCTCATGTCATTTCGATGTGCCGCTGCTAATGATTGGAATTTGGCTCAAAGCTCTTGACTTAAACTTAAACTGGACTCTTTCATTTCTCTTCCTGCTTTTAAATGTGTAAACTGAAGGTCATTTTTAAATGTTTTACTAATGAAACTAAAGGAGATTTTTAGAGACTCATGTAAATGTTTGTTTTACTAATGAATGATGTTGAATATCTAATTGTTTTAACTCCCCTTTCCAACATTGTAAATAAGAATTTGTTCTTAATGTTTTGCCTGGTGAAATAAAGGTTAAATAAATAACTAAAAATAACTAAAAAATAAGTTAGTTAGTCTGAAATCCAACACAGAAATAACATCTCATTTTGTTCTTTCAGGTTTGTACTGTCCCACCAAGCAGAATTCTGACTCATATGAACTCAATAATATAACTTTTGTTGTAACAGTCGCTAGTCAAAGCTAGACATTTGCTGTTTTGATTTTAATCCTTAAAATGTTAGATTAGCGCTTTATGCTAGCTCCCGCGTTAGCATTTAGCATGTAGCCTGGACCTTGTATTTCCACTTCAGCTGCACTTTGTATTCGTTTTTATTGTTATTTTATTGTATATTGTAAAAAGGTACAATTAGAAAGGTGATGTCATGACAAGCAATGTTATCTTGCTAGATTTAGGTCATTTTATAACACACTTTTGAAATTAACATTTTTAATTATTAGGCAGTGAACATTATTCATTAAAGGTTATGGTTTTATTAACCAAGGACAATGGAAATTAAATTGTTATTATTGGGTGGTAACAAAGAGAAAAGAATATTGTAATTAAATATAATTTGTATGTCAAATGTAAGTCTTGAAATGTTCTTATGAACAATTATTGTTAGCATTAAAGTGATAGCCGAAAGCCAAGGCAACGCAAAAATAACCTCTCCTTCTCATTTGGTTCTTTTAGTGCAGATCTCTCCCCACACAAATATTGTTTTAAACTGTTATCGGTGATTGTTCTGGCTCAGTACCTGCTACATTTGCAACAATGGGGATATTTTAGTTATTTTGATTGAATCATCGCAAGATCTGAGCTGCAGAGTAACTTCTTTGGCTAATTATTATTGCTTCCTTCTTCTATTTACGTGGTTCACCAGGATCACCCTGCTTTATTTTTATTGTGTCAGTGACATAAAGTATGTATACATCTGTAAAATATCTGCCCCTCTCTGTCGGCAGAGTTCTGGTCTTTTCTAGAGGCGTTTCTCCCACCACGACAGACCCGCCCGGCCTCACTCCCATCCCCGTCCTGCCCTGCAAAAACTACAAAACATGCCCCAGTGGGACTTTGAAGAGCAGTACAGGAGCGACCGTCAGAGCTGCAAGACCACACAGGTCTGTAAATATAGATATACATCTGTCCACAAATCTCTCCATCCCTGTAAGGAGTGTGTCTGCAAACTCAGAGGGCCTTTCACTACAGACCTACAGTTTTATTAAATGTTCTCCAAATCGAATCCTGCCATTTCATTTTATCTCCTGATTCCCTAACTGGACACCTGATCGTCTTCAGTGTTTTTGTAACTATCAAATCCAATCCAACTTTATTTGTTTGGCACATTTTACCAACACAAAGCTTCTGAAGTGCTGCACAAAGTAGGCACAGTATAAATGACATTAAACACATTAAATAAAATAAAGCATAAAATATTAAAAAAGCAAGTCAATTAAAAACATTTAAAAATACAATAAAAAATACAATTAGCAAAGAGAAAAACAGCAAATAAAATCAATAAAAGACAATCAGAGGACCACACTATTCTCACGTCGTGTTAAAAAGCCGACATTGGACCCCTCAGACATCAGAGCGCGTGAAGGAATGTAGGAACAATGAGGTCTGAGACGTTTGTTTTGGGGCCAGTCCATGAAGTGCTTTAAAAACAAACAAACAACATTTTTAAAATCAAGTCTAAAATGAACGGGGAGCCAGTGCATTGAGGGTAAAGTAGGTGTGATGTGTTCTCGGTGCTGGTTAAAAGACGTGCTGCAGAGTTTTGGACTCACTGTAAGCGTGACATGTTTGCAGAATTACATTTGTTATCAGTAAGCATCAGTGTGTTTGATCTGTGTTTACCTCGTTTCCCAGGATAAGGACGATTATCTGTGTTATCTGATTTATGATTGTATCTATCTATCTGTATCTTAAACAGCAGGGTGTGTTCAGACAGAACAAGGCAAAGACTGGAGGCTCTGCTCTGCCCAAAGCTCTATTAGACTAATCTGATCTTTATTTTCACACAAACTGATCACAAAGAGCCGTCACACACTACAGGATTTTTCTGTCTTAAACGATTTGTTAAACGTGCGACAAAAAGCGCAAACACCACAGACACGAAAATAATCTGACGAGACTTAAAGTCTCCGATCTCACAGATGCAGTAGGATCTGTGTGTGGAGCACAGGATATAAAGCTGTGAGGCTGTGATGGCGTCAGCTGTTTCCTGTCTACAGTAAAACCACTCGCTCTGAGACTCTGAAGTGTTCAAAGATCAGACTCTGCACTTCCACTTTAGACACAAGTCAAAACTGTGTGATTATTTGTAAAATGTGGAGCGATACTTCAGATACAGGATTTTTAAAGCAGAAAAGAGGAGATAAAGTCCACAGGAAGTAGAGTCACTGTGGCTGATCTGCAGCTTCACCTCGATCCGTGCGCTGTGTGGACGTAAACAAACGAGTAAACACTGTCTTTTTACTTTTTAAGCCTCAAACTGAATTAATAGCACCGTCATGACATGAGCCTGTTTGGTGCATATGTCCTTCAGAACACTTCATTTTACGAGGCTTTCTGAAAATTAACTCCAGTGCCCGATCTTAAGGCACCTCCTTGGATTCTGGCCCATGTATTGCCCGGACCAGGCCCCTGCACTGCACCGGGCTTCGTGCGAGTGTTGGGACGAGCGCTCTGTAGATGAGCACGAGCAAATGGACCTGGATGGATGTCTGAGCTCCGACACACAGGGCGAAGCCCGGAGCTCAGACACCACCGCCAGATCACACTTTTCAGACACCTGCTCTGCTCACGGTCCCTTTCACGGAGGTGCGGGAGGAACGGTTTCCCGTCCCGTCTGGCATGTTCCACAGTATGGTATTAAACCTTTCTATCTCCATGGAGACCAAACCAGGCAAAGTAACAGGTCAGATCTGTGGAGAGGCGACTCCGCTCACAGTCAGAATGTCTGTTTTTCTAGGTATTTTTGCATCTCTAAAACCACCTGTGATTGAATAAATGTAAAGTAGTGCTGTTTGATGTCACACTGTGGAACATTTCAGACAAAGCAATGACATATCCATGGAGAAAAACATTCTGGTGGACGCATGTAACCTTACGTCACATGGACTGCTGCAAAATTGCAATAAATACTTTTCCCAGTGTGTTCACTTCAGTTACTTCTTATTGCGGCCTAGCCAGATTTCTGTGCTTCATTCAGAGGAGCCTGTGCGTCCTTCGTGGGGGCCTTGGCTTCCTTCGGAGGGGCCTGTGCTTCCTTCGGAGGGGCCTGTGCTTCCTTCGGAGGGGCCTTGGCTTCCTTCGGAGGGGCCTGTGCTTCCTTCGGAGGGGCCTGTGCTTCCTTCGGAGGGGCCTGTGCTTCCTTCGGAGGGGCCTTGGCTTCCTTCGGAGGGGCCTGTGCTTCCTTCGGAGGGGCCTGTGCTTCCTTCGGAGGGGCCTGTGCTTCCTTCGGAGGGGCCTTGGCTTCCTTCGGAGGGGCCTGTGCTTCCTTCGGAGGGGCCTGTGCTTCCTTCGGAGGGGCCTGTGCTTCCTTCGGAGGGGCCTGTGCTTCCTTCGGAGGGGCCTGTGCTTCCTTCGGAGGGGCCTGTGCTTCCTTCGGAGGGGCCTGTGCTTCCTTCGGAGGGGCCTGTGCTTCCTTTGGAGGGGCCTTGGCTTCCTTTGGAGGGGCCTGTGCTTCCTTCGGCGGGGCCTGTGCTTCCTTCGGAGGGGCCTTGGCTTCCTTCGGGGGCCCCCGTGTCTCCTTCGGGGGCCCCTGTGTGGGCTCGGGCTCTTGCGGTTCTCCCAGGTACAGGTTAATGATGCCCAGGTCATGAAGTCTCCTCCACAGAACCTTCTCCATGTTGTAGTCGTGGTTTGTGTAGAAGATAATTTTAGTATTGGCTCCGTGCTCGTAGTAGTAGTTGGAGTATTTCTTGTGGTCGTCTGTTACAAATCCGTACGCGTTTACCTGAAGAGGAAGATGAACAGGACAATAAAGTAGAGCTGTTTAATGTCATAGGCACTGAAACAAGTTACACAGTTTAAAGCTCAGGAGAACATTTTGTGTAATGTAGGAGGACCTTTAAGCCCATTAAACACTCGTACCTTGTCACAGAGCTGCAGAGCCAGGAACATCATGAAGGCTCCGTTTGTGGGTCTGAATATGTGCCAATCTTCTGTGTCCAGGGTCTTGGACTTCAGGAACCTGAGGTCAGAGGTCAGAGGTTTTACACTAGAGTTTTACAGAAATATTCACAGTTAAAGTGACAGTGACCTGTTTTTGACGTATCTCAGGAAGTCCATGTGCAGAACGTAGAAGCGCGTCTCGTTGAACTGACCAGAGTAGTACGTCAGAGGCCTAAAACACAAAACAGAGATCAGGACTGAACCAGGACTGAACCAGGTCTGAAACGGGACTGAACCAGGACTGAACCAGGACTGAAACCGGACTGAACCAGGACTCAGAGTTCTGCAGTGTTCTGGAGACCCAGACCCGCATAGTACAGCACCACACCCGCCCATAAACCCATGACTATATAAGTTAAATCTGCACCCACCAGGACTCGTTAAAATTCCACGCGTTACCCGTTCATCATAAATCCCACAGAAATTAGAAGCATTCGAACTGACACACTTTATTTTTTTTGATGCACCTCACAACGAACAACAACAAACAAACAGCAATAATCTGTCGCCGCTAAGCCCTAAACTAGTACACACACATACACTCCATTCTTTTGTTTTCCTTCCACTTTTTGTAGTCGTCTAATCACTGGGAGGTTAAACTTGCGGGTCAAACATTTTGCTCTACCTGAAACCTAAATCGCACAATAACAACGAAACAAACAACGAAAAAAACAACCGATGTCAGTTTAACACAATATAAAAGAATTAATTTGATCTAACCGAGCCGAGGTCATAGTACAGGAACAGTTTATCGTCCTCAGTCCAGGTTTCAGCTGCATTCTGTGTTCTTGGATCACAAATCCAGCGGAGGAAAATCTCTTTCACTGGCAGCGCTGGATGTGGGGATTAAGAGTACATCCCGTGCACTGATTCACCCGCGGGTACCCGACCCGGTGCAGGACTCTACCAGGACTGTGTGTGATTGTGGTGTGGACCGTTGGTGCAGATTGGCAGTACCAGAGTGAGTCTGCCCCAGGGCGGCTGTGGCTCGTTTAAAGGGCCCATGATACGCAGTGTCCAACATCAGTGTGTGAGCCAGACCTTCTGCCTCCAACATCAGTGTGTGAGCCAGACCTTCTCCAACATCAGTGTATGAGCCAGACCTTCTCCTCCAACATCAGTGTGTGAGCCAGACCTTCTGCCTCCAACATCAGTGTATGAGCCAGACCTTCTCCTCCAACATCAGTGTATGAGCCAGACCTTCTCCTCCAACATCAGTGTGTGAGCCAGACCTTCTCCTCCAACATCAGTGTGTGAGCCAGACCTTCTCCTCCAACATCAGTGTGTGAGCCAGACCTTCTCCTCCAACATCAGTGTATGAGCCAGACCTTCTCCTCCAACATCAGTGTGTGAGCCAGACCTTCTCCTCCAACATCAGTGTATGAGCCAGACCTTCTACTCCAACATCAGTGTGTGAGCCAGACCTTCTCCTCCAACATCAGTGTGTGAGCCAGACCTTCTCCTCCAACATCAGTGTATGAGCCAGACCTTCTCCTCCAACATCAGTGTATGAGCCAGACCTTCTCCTCCAACATCAGTGTGTGAGCCAGACCTTCTCCTCCAACATCAGTGCATTCCATTTTGAAGCTGTTGTAGCTGCAAAGGGACTGACATTAAACGGTCTGGATTAATAATCGGATGAATTTAAGTTCATATGTGAGTCAAGGAAGGTGAGCCGATATTTTTGGTAATATAGTGTATTTTTGACCTATAAAACCACCTGTAAATACATAAATGTAAAGTAGAGCTGTTTAATGTCACACTGTGGAACGTTCCAGGCAGAGCAGTGACATCTCCGTAGAAACAAGCAGGTGATGGACCCCCAACTGAGAAGTTACACAGTGCAGTTTAGATAATATTGGCCTATAGAATGTTGTGCTGTCGTCTGAAACCCAGACATAGGGGCGAATTGGAGAAACCAAAGAGCCAATCAGGAGCGAGGTTGTTGACCGCTGGTTTGGCAGGTGGCGGCGCTTGGCAACTCTGCCGATCGTTCTGTGGACTCACCGGATTCCTTTAAACTGGTTGGATGAAGGGTTGATGAGTCTCTGTCCTTTGTAAAGTCCAACCAGCCAATCAAAGTCCCTCATGCCCTCGGGGATCATCACGTACTTTATACCCTGAAACAACAAGAGATTATAGAGCCAGGAATATAGAGCCGTACACCGCACCTCCTCCCGTACGCCGCGCACACCGCACCTCCTCCCGTACGCCGCACCTCCTCCCATACATCGCGCATACCTCACCTCCTCCCGTACACCGCACCTCCTCCCGTACACCGCACCTCCTCCCGTACACTGCGCACGCCGCACCTCCTCCCGTACGCCGCGCACACCGCACCTCCTCCCGTACGCCGCGCACACCGCACCTCCTCCCGTACGCCGCAACTCCTCCCGTACACCGCGCACACCGCACCTCCTCTCGTACGCCGCACCTACGCCCGTACACCGCGCACACCTCACCTCCTCCCGTACACCGCGCACACCGCACCTCCTCCCATACGCCGCACCTCCTCCCGTACACCGCGCACACCTCACCTCCTCCCGTGCGCCGCACACGCCTCACCTCCTCCCGTACACCGCACCTCTTCCCGTACACCGCGCACACCTCACCTCCTCCTGTACACCGCGCACACCTCCCCTCCTCCCGTACGCCGCACCTCCTCCCGTACGCCGCACCTCCTCCTGTACGCCGCGCACACCTCACCTCCTCCTGTACGCCGCGCACACCGCACCTCCTCCTGTACGCCGCACCTCCTCCCGTACGCCGCACACACCGCACCTCCTCCCGTACGCCGTGCACACCGCACCTCCTCCTGTACGCCGCGCACACCTCACCTCCTCCCGTGCGCCGCACACGCCTCACCTCCTCCCGTACACCGCACCTCTTCCCGTACACCGCGCACACCTCACCTCCTCCTGTACACCGCGCACACCTCACCTCCTCCCGTACGCCGCACCTCCTCCCGTACGCCGCACCTCCTCCTGTACGCCGCGCACACCGCACCTCCTCCTGTACGCCGCGCACACCTCACCTCCTCCCGTATGCCACGCACACCCCACCTCCTCCTGTACGCCGCACCTCCTCCCGTACGCCACGCACACCGCACCTCCTCCCGTACGCCGCGCACACCTCACCTCCTCCCGTACGCCGCGCACACCTCACCTCCTCCCGTACGCCGCGCACACCGCACCTCCTCCCGTACGCCACGCACACCGCACCTCCTCCCGTACGCCGCGCACACCGCACCTCCTCCCGTACGCCGCAACTCTTTCCGTACACCGCGCACACCTCACCTCCTCCCGTACACCGCACCTCCTCCCGTACGCCGCGCACACCGCACCTCCTCCCGTACGCCGCACCTCCTCCCGTACACCACCTCACCTCCTCCCGTACGCCGCGCACACCTCACCTCCTCCCGTACGCCGCGCACACCTCACCTCCTCCCGTACGCCGCGCACACCGCACCTCCTCCCGTACGCCACGCACACCGCACCTCCTCCCGTACGCCGCACCTCCTCCCGTACACCGCGCACACCTCACCTCCTCCCGTACGCCGCGCACACCGCACCTCCTCCCGTACGCCACGCACACCGCACCTCCTCCCGTATGCCGCACCTCCTCCCATACATCGCGCACAACTCACCTCCTCCCGTACACCGCACCTCCTCCCGTACGCCGCGCACACCGCACCTCCTCCCGTACGCCGCGCACACCGCACCTCCTCCCGTACGCCGCGCACACCGCACCTCCTCCCGTACGCCGCAACTCTTCCCGTACACCGCGCACACCTCACCTCCTCCCGTACACCGCACCTCCTCCCGTACGCCGCGCACACCGCACCTCCTCCCGTACGCCGCACCTCCTCCCGTACGCCGCGCACACCTCACCTCCTCCCGTACGCCGCGCACACCGCACCTCCTCCCGTACGCCGCACCTCCTCCCGTACACCGCGCACACCTCACCTCCTCCCGTACACCGCACCTCCTCCCGTACGCCGCGCACACGGCACCTCCTCCCACTCCCGCACACCGCACCTCCTCTTGTACGCCGCACCTCCTCCCATACATCGCGCACACCTCACCTCCTCCCGTACACCGCACCTCCTCCCGTACACCGCACCTCCTCCCGTACGCCGCGCACACCGCACCTCCTCCCGTACGCCGCGCACACCGCACCTCCTCCCATACGCCGCACACCGCACCTCCTCCCGTACGCCGCAACTCCTCCCGTACACCGCGCACACCTCACCTCCTCCCGTACACCGCACCTCCTCCCGTACGCCGCGCACACCTCACCTCCTCCCGTACGCCGCACCTCCTCCCATACGCCGCACCTCCTCCCGTACACCGCGCACACCTCACCTCCTCCCGTACACCGCACCTCCCGTATGCCGGGCACACCGCACCTCCTCCCGTACACCGCGCACACCGCACCTACTCCCGTACGACGCACACACCGCACCTCCTCCCGTACACCGCACTTCCTCCCGTACGCCGCACCTCCTCCCGTACACCGCGCACACCTCACCTCCTCCCGTACGCCTCGTACATCGCACCTACTCCCGTACGACGCATACACCGCACCTCCTCCCGTACGCTGCGCACACCTCACCTCCTCCCGTACACCGCACCTCCTCCCGTACACCGCACCTCCTCCTGTACACCGCACCTCCTCCCGTATGCTGCGCACACCTCACCTCCTCCCGTACGCCGCGCACACCGCACCTACTCCCGTACGACGCACACACCGCACCTCCTCCCGTACGCCGTGCACACCGCACCTCCTCCCGTACGACGCGCACACCGCACCTACTCCCGTACGACGCACACACCGCACCTCCTCCCGTACGCTGCGCACACCGCACCTCCTCCCGTACACCGCACCTCCTCCCGTACAACGCACCTCCTCCCGTACGCCGCGCACACCGCACCTCCTCCCGTACACCACACCTCCTCCCGTACAACGCACCTCCTCCCGTACAACGCACCTCCTCCCGTACGCCGCACACACCGCACCTCCTGACTGAGGACTGAACAAGACTAGGACTAGACTAGGATTAAACCAGGACTAGAACTGAACCAAGACTAAATCCAGCACTAAACCAGGACTAAACCCAGGACTGAACCCAGGACTAAAACATTATTATGAAGTTTGTGTTTTCTTGGTCGAGCTAATGACAACAATCTAAACCAGGACTGAACCAGGACTAAACCAGCCACACCTGATCATGTGGGGCTGCTGTGTAGTTGTACTTCTTAAGGATCCATAGAGAAGTTAGGATGGAGAAAGAGGTGTGAACATAGACATCAGTCCTTCTCCCCACGTCCTCCTCGAAGCCGTTTATCACCGCCCCGTTCACCCTGGAGACGAAAACAAAACAAAAACACGATTAAATGGATCATATTACACATGTTCTGATCTGTGTTCTAATGTTTCCTCGTCACAAACAGACCTGGAGTTGTGTTTTGTTTCATTCGCACATGTTTAACACACAAATCTGCAGATTTAGGCTGAGTTCTTCTCTCAAACTGAACACACAAGTTGCATTTTGAACACTCACATTGCCCAATTGCAAACAAAATTGGTGTATGGTTAAGTCATAGAGAAGAAAGACAAAATCTCACATTTTAGCAAGATCAGACCAACGGTTTCAGAGATATCGCAATTTCATTTATTCACTTTTTTGCGTGTGTTCCTGAATTTCAAATTGGATTTACTCAGAAACTACTGGTCCAATATAAAAAAACAAAGATATCTCTTGAAAGGGGAAATCATAAGGAATCCAAATCTGGTGTTTATTTTCACATTTGAGACCTACATTTCGCATTTTGACCTACATTTCGGACCTTGGAATTGACAATAAGGGACACGCCCGACCTCAATTACACCAACAGAAAAAATGTAGCTCTGTATGTCGACTACAACATATAAAAACTCTGGAGGTGTTTTCTTTATCATATTTCACATAAATCTCTCTCTCTCTTACTCCCTCTCTGTCCCCCCCTCCATATTCTGTATATCTGAGTGGACTAAGTGAGTGTGACGTCCCCACAGCGTCAGCGTCGCTCAGATGACGCTCCAGATGCCACGGTTACATATCCATTCCAAATCCGACCGCGAGTATCATAGCAACCACAAGAGCCAATCATGATTTAGGTTGTTAAATGTGCCGCCCTCCTCAGAGCGGCGGTACTCTGCACCATTCTGCATGGGCCGCTGTATTCCGGTGATTCTTGAGAATAATCAGGAAACTTTTAGCTTTTATCATCAAACTTTAAATACTTTAATGCTAGTTAAGATTCTAGTAACGTTATCGATTGTAATTGTTTGAGATACTTTGTCATTTTATTTAAAAAAATAGTCAATCGAGGCAGGAAAGTGGGAAGGGAACTTACTTAGCAACGAAACGCACAAGCTGTCAATCAAACTTGTTGCTAACGCTAGGGGGAGGGACCCCGGGGAATGAAGGCGTCTGATTGGTCCGTTATTTATGTCCATATCTTGATTTAGGAACAAAACAGCGAAATGAAAAATTCAACAGGAGCCTGATTTGAGCGGCGCTGACGCTGTGGGGACGTCACGCTCACTTCGAACACTTCTTTTATACAGTCTATGTCTCTACCACAGTCTTTACTGAAGGTGAGCGCGGATTCACTGTGTGTGTTACAGCGACTTTATTCACTGTTTTTATCGTGTGAGTAACATCAGCGCACACACACACAGGGCTTGGATAGTAAAGTCCTGCGTGATCGATGGCGCTCGTGCTTGGGCTCTGAAGTGCTGGTGTGAATGCACCCTTAGTTTTAATTGTAGTTTTTACGAGTCTCTGTGCTGTTATACTCGTCCTGATGCAGCTCCAGGTAGAGGTAAGATCGGGCCTAAAAAATCCGACCCGACCCGCGGGTATTAAAGCCCGACCCGACCCGAGCCCGACCAATTAACTTGATTTGCAGGCCCGAGCCCGAAGCAAACCCGAGATTTCATGCGGACCTGCGGAGGGGAAGATTATTAAGAGGGCGTCGTTCATGTGCGCAGAGCTCTGGCTCTGGCCCGACCCCACCCGGATTTCAGGTCGGGCTCGGGCTTAAGATCTTACCTCTAGCTCCAGGTCATTCTAAGACACCTATTGTTCCTATGAAAAGAACATTCATTATTCAACAGTGTGGAAATTTCAGTGTTGCAACACACAAAATCTATTTTAATTAGTCATGTGCATTCCTCCCGCTCCTTTGAAGCATCTCCATTGAACATTCTGATCTGAGCTGTTTCGTTTATTGCAGAGGTGATTAAGTAAGCAAACATTTTACTCAAGCGAGAGTAACGTTACTTCAAAATACTCAAGTAGAAGTACAAAGTAGTGGTCCAACAAATGACTCAAGTAAGAGTAAAAGTATTTGGGAAAAGTACTATTCCTGTAGCGGCTAAGTTCTTTAATGTGGGGCTCTATTAACATGTAAATATAGAAACTTTTAATGCAATAACTATGTTTGTGTCACTATTTTAAACCAGTTTAAACGTAGTGAGCCCCTGTAGTGAGTCTTTTGAACCCTCTGCGGCTGCTTGGTCCTCACCGAGATCCTAACCAGATCTGGTCTACTGAACTGAACAAAATCCTTTACAAATTACATTTTGTGTACATTTTGCTTTCGCCAAGAGTTCCCATCGGCTTTCCGTAGTCACTTCCTGCATCTCTCACTTTCCCTCGAGAACGACACAAACAAAATCTCTGTCACAGAAAAAACGCAGCTACAGTTTATGCAAATGAGCCATGCAGTTTTAAGTTTTATTTCTGTAAAACGTAAACAAATGTTCCAAAGCTGCATTAAACACATGATAATATATCTCTATCGTGGTTATGGTTTATATGTTGTAAAGTTGAGTTTATTTAAGCAAATTAGTAATAGTAATAATAATGAAGACAATTTTCATCTAAAAATCTTAATGATTAAATGATAATCGGTCATTAATTCTTCTGGCGATCGATTAAGAAAATTTAATTAAAGCCCATCCCTACTGTGTACCATATTCCAATTTATTTGGTGGAGAAGAGACGTTTTCACATCATGGTGAAGGTTTTGGATGCTGCTGTACGGTCGAATCGAATCAAATCAAGTTTTTTATGAAAAATCTAAGATTTTTTTGGTGGGGAATCGTCCAGCTTTAGCCAAACCCACATGTTTCAGTTTCTCTCCTGCTGTTTAAACACATCACACAGAGAAGACGTGCACAGGAGTCTAACCCACCGCCTCCTCACTGAGGGGCACAGGCTCAGCTCTGTGCCACAGTCTGACCTGAAGACATAGTCGTGTTGGTCGATCTCTGCTCCTTTCTTGGACCTCCAGAGCACTCCTCCATTGGCCACCACAGCACAGCTGATGCAGTCTCTGCCTGGTTTAGGCGGCAGCAGCGGCTCCTTGGGCTTCTGCAGCAGGTTCAGAGCGGACATCACATCTGAGAGAAACAACACCACTGTTTACATCCAGTGGAACACTTCAGAATATACTCTGATTCTAGACCATCTTCTATGGTTCACGTCTGAGAGGAGCACTGCACATGGAGACTCAGTGACAACGTTTTACTGTCGTCATTCTGCACATCTTGAGGAGTCAGTACATCCTCTTGGAGAACTCACTGTCCAAAAAATATTTGCTTCTTTACCTTTGGATATTTAATCTAGACCTACATTTTTGAATGAAAACCACAATCCTCATTCTCAAAGTAAAAACATTCCTTAGTCGTCCTCCTGATTTTGAGGAAGTGACCAAACTAAAAATGAAAGAAAACGTGGCTAAAAAGAGCACCTCATGAGCTGACTGTGTCTAATGCTGTTTATGTTCAGTGTGAATCGCAGCTTAGCCCCACATAATGTGTGTCATTATGTTAGAACTGTCCTCTCAGTGAAAGGACTTGGTCATGGTTCAGACTTTAGAGTCACATGTGAAGTCTATGGGGGTGTGTACTTCATGTGGAGCAGGACTAGACCAGGACTAAAGCAGGACTAGACCAGGACTAGACCAGGACTAGACCAAGACTAAAGCAGGACTAGAGCGGTGTGGACTCTGACCTGGGTGTGTGTAGTCCATGAAGCCGAAGGGGTTTTTGAAGTGGGAGAGTCTGTTCCAGTCGCTCATGTTGATGCTCCCGTTGTGCACGAACATTCGAATGTTTGGGATGAACTTGTGTTTGAGCTCCAGCTCCGCCTGGATCCTGGTCCACAGACTGTTGTCACACTTCTGTAGGACACAGGACACACCACAGTTACTCCCATCTGGGGTCTGGTTTATACACTCAACAAAAATATAAACGCAACACTTTTGTTTTTGCTCCCATTTGTCATGAGATGGACTCAAAGATCTAAAATTCATTCCAGATACACAATATTACCATTTCTCTCAAACAGTGTTCACAAATCTGTCTAAATGTGTGATAGTGGCACTTTTGCTTTGCTGAGATAATCCATCCCACCTCACAGGTGTGCCACATCAAGATGCTCATCAGACACCATGATTAGTGCACAGGTGTACCTTAGACTGCCCACAATAAAAGGCCACTCTGAAATGTGCAGTTTTGTCTCACAGCAAAATGCCACAGATGGCGCAAGCATTGAGGGAGAGTGCAATTGGCATGCTGACAGCAGGAATGTCAACCAGATCTGTTGCTCGGGCATTGAATGTTCATTTCTCCACCATAAGCCGTCTCCAAAGGCGTTTCAGAGAATATGGCAGTACATCCAACCGGCCTCACAACCGCAGACCACGTGTAACCACACCAGCCCAGGACCTCCACATCCAGCAGGTTCACTCCAAGATCGTCTGAGACCAGCTACTCAGACAGCTGCTGAAACAATTGGTTTGCATAACCAAAGAATTTCTGCACAAACTGTCAGAAACCGTCTCAGGAAGCTCAACTGCTCGTCGTCCTCATCAGGGTCTTAACCTGACTCCAGATCGTCGCCGTAACAGACTTGAGTGGGCAAATGCCCACATTCGATGGCGTCTGGCACGTTGGAGAGGTGTTCTCTTCACGGATGAATCTCGGTTTACATTGTTCAGGGCAGATGGCAGACAGCGTGTGTGGCGTCGTGTGGGTGAGCGCTTTGCTGATGTCAATGTTGTGGATCGAGTGGCCCATGGTGGTGGTGAGGTTATGGTATGGGCAGGCATCTGTTATGGACGAAGAACACAGGTGCATTTTATTGATGGCATTTTGAATGCACAGAGATACCGTGATGAGATCCTGAGGCCCATTGTTGTGCCATACATCCATGAACATCACCTCATGTTTCAGCAAGATAATGCACGGCCCCATGTTGCAAGGATCTGTACACAATTCTTGGAAGCTGAAAATGTCCCAGTTCTTGCATGGCCAGCATACTCACTGGACATGTCACCCATTGAGCATGTTTGGGATGTGCTTGACCGGCGTATACGACAGCGTGCACTAGTTCCCACTAATATCCAGCAACTTCGCACAGCCATTGAAGAGGAGTGGACCAACATTCCACAGGCCACAATTGACAATCTGATAAACTCTATGCGAAGAAGATGTGTTGCACTGCATGAGGCAAATGGTGGTCACACCAGATACTGACTGGTTCTGAGTCCCCAGACCCCCAATAAAGCAACAACTGCACATTTCAGAGTGGCCTTTTATTGTGGGCAGTCTAAGGTTCACCTGTGCACTAATCATGGTGTCTGATGAGCATCTTGATGTGGCACACCTGTGAGGTGGGATGGATTATCTCAGCAAAGCAAAAGTGCTCACTATCACACATTTAGACAGATTTGTGAACAATGTTTGAGAGAAATGGTAATATTGTGTATCTGGAATGAATTTTAGATCTTTGAGTCCATCTCATGACAAATGGGAGCAAAAACAAAAGTGTTGCGTTTATATTTTTGTTGAGTGTATATAGTTATGTATAAAACTAAATGGTCCAAGTCGTTTCTTCAGTTCTGACAGGGTTCTGTCCGTCACTGCCTCGTTCTGTCTGAACCACAGACTGTATAAAGACGTGTTCGACGTCACCACAGGTCCTAAAATGTTTGTATTAACTTGATCAACTTAACGTGATCACGATCCTGGAGTTTTTATTTCTCTATTTAGTCTGTAAATCAAATCTTAAACATAATAACATTAAGCGTGTTTGATTCTTTATTCTGACAGAGGCACTGGATTATTTGGAGAACATGGAATAATTATCTGTTTACTTAAACTAAGCTAACCCCATTGAATCACAGAAAGTAAAATGTTCAAGTGCCTTTCTTTGTGCTCTAAATTACGGAAATACACAAACATACTTCAGCCTCTACGTTAATGGTGCAGTGTGTAACTTTTCAGGTGGAGGGTCCGTCAGTCCGACCAGTAACGTAGAGTTTTTGAGTTTTAGTCCGGGCACTATTGCTGTTTTTTTTTTTTTTTTTTTACTTTAATCAGCTTTTTATCATATCATCATTTTTCATCGTACAAAGACTAAAGTTGCTTGTTGACATACATTAAAGCTACTATGGTCCGTGTGGAGCTTATTCTGAGGCATCGAGCGCAAAATGTATGTACTTTTGCCATTTTTTGCCAGAGGTTCTCTACCAGGCATCAGCGTTCTTTTACAAACACTGGAAAACCGACAGAAATGGTGAAGATGTGCTCAGTGGGGACAGAACGCTCCATGAAAACACATCAGCCCCATGTCAACAGTGCAGGTTAGTGAAATATCTTATATTTTTATGGTCAATGTCTCGGATTTGTTTTTATTCTTATACTGCAGCCTTTTCGGAAAATTAGGGAAGTGGACATCCATTGTTGATTAAATAATACAGTGCAAAGCAGAAGTACAGATGTTTACCTGTGTGGTCTTGTGGCTTTGCCGGTCGGTCCTGTACTGGTCGTCAAAGTCCCACTGGGGCTCTTTGTTGTAGTCTGTGCGGTGCAGGACGGGGATGGGGGTGAGGCCGGGCAGGTCCGCCGTGGTGGGAGGAACCGTGGACATCGCAGGACTCCACAACTGTGATCTTAACCGTAACTCCTGAAAACTGCAGACAGAGAGAGGAGGAAGAGGAAGAGGAGAGGGGGATCACAGGGAGAGAGAGAAATGATCTGGTTAAAATCGTTTGACCAGATTTTTACCGCCTTAAAAATGTGAAAAACAGAACCGTTCTCTGGGGTAGTAACTGTAGCACACAACATTTAGATCACCACGTTCCCTTTATTGTTTTGAAAAGGCCATATTCACCCCTGCTTCCCCCTCACCAGAGCCTTCTCCACCATTTCACATTCATGAGGCAGATGTGAAGAAGCAGTTCACGAGGCCCAGACGGCATCTCTCCTGCCGCCCTGAGACTCTGTGCTAACGAGCTGCCCCGGTGTTTACGGACATCCTCAAGTCTTCGCTCGAGGCTTGTCATGTGTCTGCTTCAAAACCTCCACCATTGTTCCCGTCCCCAAGAACCCAAGGATCACCGGACTCAATGACTACAGACCTGTGGCTCTGACATCTGTGGTCATGAAGTCATTGGAGCGCCTGGTTCTGCCCCACCTCAAGACCCTCACAGCCCCTCCTGGACCCCCTGCAGTTTGCCTACAGAGCCAACAGGTCTGTAGACGACGCCATCAACATGGCTCTACACTTCACCCTGCGGCATCTGGACTCCCCGGGAACCTACGCCAGGATCCTGTTTGTGGACTTCAGCTCTGCCTTCAACACCATCCGCCCAGACCTCCTCCAAGGCAAGCTGTCCCGGATGAACGTGCCTGATCCTCTCTGCGGGTGCATCACTGACTTCCTGTCGGACAGGAAGCAGCACTTGAGGCTGGGGAAGAATGTCTCGGACTTCCGGACCATCAGCACCGGCTCTCCCCAAGGCTGTGTTCTTTCTCCTCTGCTCTTCTCCCTGTACACCAACTGCTGCACCTCCTCCCATCAGTCTGTCAAGCTCATCAAGTTTGCAGACGGCACCACGGTGATCGGACTCATCTCGGACGGGGATGAGTCAGAGGTTGATTGTCTGGTGTCCTGGTGCAGCCAGAACAACCTGGTGCTGAACGCCCAGAAGACAGTGGAGATGATTGTGGACTTTAGGAAGCACACAGCCCCACTCCCCTCCATCATCCTGACCCAATCCAACACCACTGTGGACTCACTGGGGACCACCATCACCCAGGACCTCAAATCAGAGCCTGCCATCACCCAGGGCCTCAAATGGGAGCCCACCATCACCCAGGACCTCAAATGGGAGCCCACTATCACCCAGGACCTCAAATGGGAGCCCGCCATAACCCAGGACCTCAAATGGGAGCCCACCATCACCCAGGACCTCAAATGGGAGCCCGCCATAACCCAGGACCTCAAATCAGAGCCTGCCATCACCCAGGACCTCAAATGGGAGCCCACCATCACCCAGGACCTCAAATGGGAGCCCACCATAACCCAAGACCTCAAATCAGAGCCTGCCATCACCCAGGACCTCAAATGGGAGCCCGCCATAACCCAGGACCTCAAATCAGAGCCTGCCATCACCCAGGACCTCAAATGGGAGCCCACCATCACCCAGGACCTCAAATGGGAGCCCACCATAACCCAGGACCTCAAATCAGAGCCTGCCATCACCCAGGACCTCAAATGGGAGCCCACCATCACCCAGGACCTCAAATGGGAGCCCACCATCACCCAGGACCTCAAATGGGAGCCCACCATCACCCAGGACCTCAAATGGGAGCCCGCCATAACCCAGGACCTCAAATGGGAGCCCACCATCACCCAGGACCTCAAATGGGAGCCCACCATCACCCAGGACCTCAAATGGGAGCCCACCATCACCCAGGACCTCAAATGGGAGCCCACCATCACCCAGGACCTCAAATGGGAGCCCACCATCACCCAGGACCTCAAATGGGAGCCCACCATAACCCAGGACCTCAAATCAGAGCCTGCCATCACCCAGGACCTCAAATGGGAGCCCACCATAACCCAGGACCTCAAATGGGAGCCCACCATCAGCGGCGTCATAAAGAAGCGCTGTGGCTGATGTGAGGCAGATGGACAGGTAGGATGTTTTAATAAGTTTAACCTGCCCTGTGATACATGCTGTTACACAAGTGGACACTGTTGTGGACGAGCTGCGACGCTGGGTGTGCAGTGGGCTCCACACGAGCGCAGAGAGACGCCCCACCCTCCCGCACACCTGTATGAGTTCATGAGCCGTAATGAAATATGGTCGCTCTCGACGAGTGTCAGAAGACCTTGAATCCAAGGCAAGACCGAGTCCAAACACAGTCCAAGACCGTAAAGAAACAGTCTCGAGACTAAGACCAGTCTCGAGTACTACACTACGATCTACTTTGGCGATCTGCCGACACTTCCTTGGCGATGGACGTATTGGTCACTCCTGTAATGCACTCTGAGGGATATCGATGAAACTCTTAATGAACAATTATAGAATAGTCGACTAATTGTGCCCTAATACTAAGTGTAATGCAGATGTTTGTATTGCAATCTTCACTATATGTTTATGTAGCACATTTGAAAAAAAAAAAATTAGCTGTGTTACTATTTTTGGTTTATGCTTGAGAGTCTCACTGCCCTGGAGCCCCAAAATGCCTTACTCCACCACTGCTCACTGCTCACAAGTGTCAGTTTATGGTAATATAGCACTACTGACTATTAAAATATCTTTTAATGATTAACTTTTCTTCACTGTCACTCTTATGATCTTTCCTGTACTTTCTTTCCATATTTAATGTGTCCTGAAAAGAACTATATTATTCCCGGTTTAGTCCTGGTTTAGTCCTGATTTAGCCCTGGTTTAGCCCTTGTTTAGTCCCGGTTTAGTCCTGGTTTAGTCCTGGTTTAGTCCTGGATTAGCCCTTGTTTAGTCCTGGTTTAGCCCTTGTTTAGTTCTGTTTTAGTCCTGGTTTAGCCCTTATTTAGTCCCAGTTTAGACCTGGTTTAGTCCTGGTTTATTCCCGGTTTAGTCCTGGTTTAGTCCTGGTTTAGCCCTTGTTTAGTCCTGGTTTAGTCCTGGTTTAGCCCTTGTTTAGTCCCGGTTTAGTCCTGGTTTAGCCCTTGTTTAGTCCCGGTTTAGTCCTGGTTTAGCCCTTGTTTAGTCCTGGTTTATTCCTGATGTTGGACTCACTTGTTCAGGATGAGGTCGGCCCAGGAGATGTAGAGGACGGTCACCGCAGCGATGGAGAAAAACAACACGACATAAAACACGACTTTGTTTGCCATGTTCCTCTGCCTCCGGAGTCTGCGGCTCTGCACACAGGTGAGGACAGGACAGGTGAGGACAGGTGAGGACAGGACAGGTGCACATGAGGGAGGGGCAAAGGTCTCTAAGGAGGAGCCAGAGCCGAGACGAGGGACTGTGAGGCTCCAGTGTTTGTGCTGTGAGACGCAGCCTCGTCTCCTTACGCTACAATAACCTACATTCAGTTTGTCGATTAAAAATGAACGTGATTGATGAAATTCTTAATGATTGATTATTAATTAGTCAACTAATCCTGCAGACTTTTGCGCTCCTGCAGACTTTCGTCCTGGACAAAGGCGATGGAATTCCTTGATGAGAACCTGTTCCTCCCGTTTTCCTGGGGAAGCACTGGAGGAGACTTGTCTGTACTTGGCCCAGGATATTTCCCATAACACACATCAGTGCACTTAATCATGTCACAGTGCTATATGTGCCTTGTGTTTCCATGGAAACTTTCCATCATAGAAATACACTGACTCCCTAAACCCTGCACCTGCACGCGTCCTGAGTCAGTGTTAGTGCAGCTTCTGCAGCTTAGGGAGCAAATTCTGGAGGTTCTGAGCCTCACGTGAGGCTGGGACAGAAACACAATGAGACAAATGCAGGACGAGTCTCCGTCTGCTCCTCTGACCCTCTGACCCTCTGCTCCTCTGACCCTCTAACCCTCTGCTCCTCTGACCCTCTGCTCCTCTGACCCTCTGCTCCTCTGACCCTCTGCTCCTCTGACCCTCTGACCCTCTGACCCTCTGCTCCTCTGCTCCTCTGACCCTCTGCTCCTCTGACCCTCTGACCCTGTGCTCCTCTGACCCTCTGACCCTCTGCTCCTCTGACCCTCTGCTCCTCTGACCCTCTGCTCCTCTGACCCTCTGCTCCTCTGACCCTCTGCTCCTCTGACCCTCTGACCCTCTGCTCCTCTGACCCTCTGCTCCTCTGACCCTCTGCTCCTCTGCTCCTCTGACCCTCTGACCCTCTGCTCCTCTGACCCTCTGCTCCTCTGACCCTCTGCTCCTCTGACCCTCTGCTCCTCTGCTCCTCTACTCCTTTGACCCTCTGACCCTCTGCTCCTCTGCTCCTCTGACCCTCTGACCCTCAGCTCCTCTGACCCTCTGCTCCTCTGACCCTCTGCTCCTCTGCTCCTCTGCCCCTCTGACCCTCTGCTCTTCTGACCCTCTGCTCCTCTGCTCCTCTGCTCCTCTGACCCTCTGCTCCTCTGCTCCTCTGCTCCTCTGACCCTCTGCTCCTCTGACCCTCTTCTCTGTATCATTTCAGACCCAGTGGAGCCAGACTCGAGTTTCCGGTACCTTCCGGGGAAGTCTCGCTCTCATCACTTACAGAAGATGATGTCCAAAGAGGAGCTGGAGGAGGAGCAGAGGTGAGATCAGAACTCCAGATCTGCTCAGAGACTCCAGGGCTGCAGGTCTGGACTGGATTCTTCTGGAGGGATTCTTTTCTGCAGATAAGAAGGATTCCTGGAGCTGAGTCGAGCCTGGAGTGAGAGGCTGGAGTTTTCTCACTCACAGTTTGACAGTTCAGGCGCCTCACAGGTTTTGTGTGTTTCTCTTTAGTCCTTTTTCAGGTGAGGCTCAGGTGTTCAGTTCTTCATTATCAGAGCTCGTCTGAGCTGCTGCACGTCTTTGATTTAGTGTCATTTAGTGGACCGTATTTTACTATAGACTATAAGTTGCACTAATAAGTTGTATAAATCGCATTGGCCAAAAAATGCCCAATGAGGAAGAAAAAAACACGTATAAGTCACACCGGAGAATAAAGGGGAAATTTATTTGATAAAATCAGAGACCAAGAACCAACATTTCATCTTGAAAGGCGAGTTACAGAAGTTATAGTAATAAAAAACAACCGAATAGAGAAGAATCCGTGTATCATTCGTTTTTCTATCGTATACAGAACCAAAAATATGAAAACGAAAAAACTCTTTTCTTTATTATTTGTCTCTAAAACCAAAATGAAAAAAAACGGATAACGATTTGTTTTTTTCATTTTTGATTCATATAAACAATTCATACACTACCGTTCAAAAGTTTGGAGTCACTTAGAAATGTCCTTATTTTTTAAAGAAAAGCACTGTTTGTTTCAATGAAGATAACTTTAAACTAATCAGTAATACACTCTATACATTGCTAATGTGGTAACTGACTATTCTAGCTCCAAATGTCTGGTTTTTGGTGCAGTATCTACACAGGTGAACAGAGGCCCATTTCCAGCAACAGTCACTTCAGTGTCTAATGGTACAATGTGTTTGCTCGTTGTGTCAGAGGCTAATGGATGATTAGAAAACCCTTGTGCAGTCATGTTAGCACAGAGGAAAACAGTTCAGCTGGTGAGATAAGCTATAAAACTGACCTTCTTTGAGCAGGTCGAGTATCTGGAGCATCACATTTGAAAAAGAGAACTTTCATGTGAAACTCGACAGTCTATTCTTGTTCTTAGAAATTAAGGCTATTCCATGCAAGAAATTGCCAAAAAACTGAAGATTTCCCATAACAGTGTGAACTACTCCCTTCAGAGAAGAGCACAAACAGGCTCTAACCAGAGTAGAAAGAGAAGTGGGAGGCCCCGCTGCACAACAGAGCAAGAAGATACGAACATTAGAGTCTCTAGTTTGAGAAACAGACGCCTCACAGGTCCTCAACTGGCAGCTTCATTAAATAGAACCTGCAAAACGCCAGAGTCAACATCTACAGTGAAGAGGCGACTCCGGGATGCAGCTTCAGGGCAGAGCGGCAAAGGAAAAGCCACATCTGAGACTGGCCAATAAAAGAAAAAGATTAATATGGGCAAAAGACACAGACACTGGACAGAGGAAGATTGGACAGAAGTGTTATGGACAGACCCACTGAGCTGTTGTGGAGCAGTTTGACCATCTGGTACGCAAGAGGTTTCCATCCAGACAATCCAACCTGTGGAAGAAGCTTCTAGAAGCGTGGGGTGAAATTTCTCCAGATCCTTCAACAAATTAACAGATACAGTCCCTGACAAAAGTCTTGTCGCTGATTCATTTTGTAGAAACAAAAGCTTATAACCTGACTTTAAATTAATCGATTGGTTTTAGAAATGTCTCATATGAAAGCTAAAACCCTCCCAAATTATGCTCAATATACTCAAATAAACTTGCTTCACTGGAGAAACATTGATCATTTAATGAACACAGAAAGGTCAGATTTAGGCAAGACAAAAGTTTTGTCGCCTACAAAAAATTGAACAAATAATTTACTTCAAATACAAAAATCTGTTGCATAACGTCAGTGAATTAAGTAGTGGTGCTGTGAGATCCATATTTAACATCTTGTATGACTTCCATGAGCTTGAAGGACTGCATCCATGCGGTTCGACAATGATTCATACAATTTGTTGATGAAGTCATCAGGAATAGCAAAGAAAGCGTCTCACAGCCTCCAGAGTTCATCAAGATTCTTTGGTTTTGCCTTCCATGCTTCCTCTTTCATTCTACCCCAGACATGCTCAGTGATGTTCATGTCTGGTGACTGGGCCAGTCCTGGAGCACCTTGATCTTCTTCACCTTGAGGAACTTTGATGTAGAGATAGAAGTATGCGATGGAGCACCATCCTGCTGAAAAATTTGACATGGTTTTTCAATTGCCTTTTGTTTAGTGCTGGTTTCTGTGCACTGATTCAACCATGGAGGCCATTTTGAGACAGAATTTTACAAACTGTTCTGGTTGACACAGGGACTTGAGGTGACCAGGCCTGGTGGAGCTCTGCTGCAGTGGAAAAGGGGCCTTGGATTTTCGAATCAACAAACAGTCCTCCCGAGCAGTTGTCTTGCGGGGTCTGCCGGACCTGGGCTTGTCAAAAACATCTCCAGTCTTTTTCTTATTCTTTGTACTTGACACTGAGACACATTGAAGGTGTCAGCCACCTCAGCAGTGGATCTGGTCTTCAGCCTCTTGATAATTAACGCTTTGGTCTCAGGGTGGATCTTAGGCAGGTTGTCAGAGGTCAAGTTGCAGTTGATGTGAAGGTCTGGTGTGCTGGGGTTCTTTTTATACACACCCACTAATTGATCGATCAGTAACTGATCACAGGTGAGGCTGTAATCTAGGACTGGGTGCATCATATGACAAGACGACAAGACTTTTGTCTTGCCACAATCTGACGTTTCTGTGTTCATTGAATGATCAATCTTTCTCCAGTGAAGCAAATTTATTTTAGTATATTGAGCATAATTTGAGAGGGTTTTAGCTTTCATATGAGACATTTCTAAAACCAATCGATTAATTTAAAGTCAGGTTATAAGCTTTTGTTTCTACAAAATGGATAAGAGACAAGACTTTTGTCAGGGACTGTAGAGGCCAAAGGTCTGAAGGCTGTAACTGCTGCAAATGGAGGATTCTTTGACGAAAGCAAATTTTAAAGGAAAAAATAATTATTTCAAATACAAATTATTATCATCATTATATCCCCTCCTCGAACCGCCACCTTAACGTGGTGGAGGGGTTTGAGTACCCGAATGATCCTAGGAGCTATGTTGTCGGGGGCTTTATGCCCCTGGTAGGGTCACCCAAGGCAAACAGGTCCGGGGGGACGAGTCAGACAAAGAGCGGTTCAGAAGCCCCATATGATGAAAAACACACAGAGGCAAGATACGTCGCCCGGATTGGCGTCACCGGGGCCCCACCCTGGAGCCAGGCCTGGGGTGGGCGCTCGATGGCGAGCGCCTGGTGGCCGGGCCTTTTCCCACGGGGCCCGGCCGGGCGCAGCCCGAAGGGACGACGTGGGACCGCCCTCCCCTGGACCCACCATCCGCGGGAGGAGCCATAGGGGCTGGGTGCGGAGAGATCTGGGCGGCAGTCGAAGGCAGGGGCCTCGGCGACCAGATCTCCGGACATGGAGACTAGCTCTGGGGACATGGAATGTCACCTCGCTGGGGGGGAAGGAGCCTGAGCTTGTGCGGGAGGTTGAGCGTTACCGGCTAGATATAGTCGGCCTCACCTCCACGCACAGTTTGGGTTCCGGAACCCAACTCCTTGAGAGGGGTTGGACTCTCCATTTCTCTGGCGTTGGCCGCGGGGAGCGGCGGCGAGCTGGTGTGGGCCTGCTCATTGCCCCACAGCTCAGCCGCTGCGTGTTGGAGTTCACCCCGGTGAACGAGAGGGTTGCGTCCCTGCGCCTTCGGGTCGGGGACAGGTCTCTCACTGTGGTGTTGGCCTACGGGCCGAACAGCAGTGCAGAGTACCCGGCCTTCTTGGAGTCCCTGGGAGGGGTACTGGACAGTGCACCGACCGGGGACTCCATTGTTTTACTGGGGGACTTCAATGCCCACGTGGGCAACGACAGTGACACTTGGAGAGGGGTGATTGGGAGGAACGGCCTCCCTGATCTGAACCCGAGCGGTGTTCTGTTATTGGACTTCTGTGCTAGTCACAGTTTGTCCATAACGAACACCATGTTCGAGCACAAGGGGGTCCATCGGTGCACGTGGCACCAGGATTCCCTAGGCCGGAGGTCGATGATTGACTTTGTTGTCGTGTCATCTGACCTCCGGCCGTGTGTCTTGGACACTCGGGTGAAGAGAGGGGCAGAGCTGTCAACTGATCACCACCTGGTGGTGAGCTGGGTCCGCTGGCGGAGGAGGAAGCCGGAAAGACCTGGCAGGCCCAAGCGTATCGTGAGGGTCTGTTGGGAACGTCTGGTGGAACCCTCTGTCGGCGCGGCCTTCAACTCACACCTCCGGGAGAGCTTCTCCCAGATCCCGGGGGAGGCTGGGGACATGGAGTCCGAGTGAGCTTCGTTCTCGGCCTCCATTGTCGATGCGGCTGCTCGTAGCTGTGGCCGCAAGGTCTGTGGTGCCTGTCGCGGCGGCAATCCCCGAACCCGGTGGTGGACACCGGAAGTAAGGGATGCCGTCAAGCTGAAGAAGGAGTTCTACCGGGCCTTACTGGCCCGGTGGACTCCTGAGGCAGCTGACGGGTACCGGCGGGCCAAGCGTGCTGCAGCCCGGGTGGTTGCAGAGGCAAAAACTCGGGTCTGGGAGGAGTTCGGGGAGGCCATGGAGGAGGACTATCGGACGGCCCCAAGGAAATTCTGGCAAACCGTCCGGCGCCTCAGGAGGGGGAAGCGGTCCTTCACCAACACTGTTTACAGTGCGGGGGGAGAGCTGCTGACCTCGACTGGGGATGTTGTCGGGCGGTGGAAGGAATACTTTGGGGATCTCCTCAATCCCACCGTCACGTCCTCCGAAGAGGAGGCCGAGGCTGGGGACCCAGAGGCGGACTCATCCATCACCCTGGCCGAAGTCACTGAGGTGGTCAGAAAGCTCCTCGGTGGCAAGGCTCCGGGGGTGGATGAGATCCGTCCTGAGTACCTTAAGTCTCTGGGTGTTGTGTTGTTTGTGTTAAACACAGTTATAATTATTTTATTTTGTACAAAACTATTAGAAACCGTGTATTTAAAGAAAAACACATGTAAACTCTACAATCACGTTTGGTTTCAGTGTCAAATTTCACCATTTTCGAATGAAAAATTGCAAACGCTGAAAAAAACACTTAATTACGTAAAATGTCTAAACTTATTTTACAGTGTGCGGGTCTGAAAATGGTGATGGTTTATTCGAGCTCGGTTAGAATCAAGGTCAAAAATGGCAAAACTAGATACAAAATCTCCACATATTACAGCAGATTACACATACTTGACTCACTGTTTTTATCATTTGTACTGTTAGTAGTTTTATGGTAAAATAAGTTTAAACATTTCACGTAATTGAGTGTTTTTTCAGCGTTTGCAGTTTTCACAGAAACCAAACATGATCATTACCTGCACTGTTATACTCTTATACTCTAATATTCTTGTAAATTTATAATATTTATTTATTTATTATATTATAGCTTATTGTTTCTACTTTATTTTATTCTATTTTATTTGTTGCATGTTTAGTTTTGTCTACATCCTGCTCCAAGAACCGCAGCAATTTCTTAATATTGTGAACCTGTTCACTCATGTGGCAGTGAAACCGTTCTGATTCTGATTCTGATTTTGATTTTGATTCTGATTTTTACAAAGAGTTCATGTGTTTTTCTTTAAAAATATGGTTCCTCATAATTTCTTCAGGTCCGTTGTGGAAACTAAAGATTCGCTTCAAAATGTCTAATGTTTTGGTTGGAAAAAGTCGTTTTTTTCTCTCCACCCTAATGCAGAGGCTCTGAGCTTTTGCACTGACTGAATCAGATTTAAAGACTTAAATGAACCCACTCACCTCCTCCTGGTCAAACCCTGGACAGACTCGCCTCCTCCGAGAGTCATGAGACGATTTTAAACCTTTGTGTTTGTGCGTCTGTTCTGTTCTCAGGAGCAAAACTTTGGCGTGTGCCGGCCCCTGCTCAGGACTTTCTGTGATTCTGTGGTGGCCTCTGCTCTCCTGTGGTCTGCTGGGCCCCAGGCAGCACTGAGCGGGACAGGAAAACACTGAACAGGCTGGTCAGGAGGCTCTGTCCTGGGCTGGTCAGGAGGCTCTGTCCTGGGCTGGTCAGGAGGCTCTGTCCTGGGCTGTCCCCTGGACTCCGTGGAGGAGGTGGCTGAGAGGAGAGTGTTGTCCAAACTTACATCCATCGTGGACAACACCTCTGACCCCCTGCACCAGACTGTGGAGGAGCTGAGACCGTCTGAGACTCGCTCAGTGCAGGAAGGAGCCACCGCAGATCATTCAAATATGAAGTCATCTGACGGATAAATGGACGGATACAGAGTGAAATGCAGTGAATGATACAGTGGTTCTATAATTGTCTGATGGTGTTTGACTGTGACTGTATAACTGAGGTTTGAATGTTGGGGAAGTTTTAGAGAAGTTTAGAGACTTATAGGGGAATGTACACTGTTTATTTATGTAAAAATGGACGACAGATGGAAACTGGCTGTTCAGCTATAATCTGGTGCAGTGCATCTCTGTCTTTTGATTTAATGTTTCTGTGCATTGTCCCTCAAATAAAGATTAAAGTAAAGTAAAGTATTCATCCCCACTGCGGTCAGACTGTACAACTCCTCCATGTCTGTGCCACTTTCTTTATTTTATATATATAGTATTTATACTTCAATTCTCTTTGTAAATTTTGTACATATACTTATTCACTTTATATTATTATTTTTATTATTATTTCTATTTTTATTACTGTTTATCTTGTTTGCATCACACTTTTTCCCCTTTTTTGCACTAAACTGTCCTGGAGCTACTGTGACTGTTGAATTTCTCCACTGTGAGATCAATAAAGTCCTGTCTTATCTTATCTTATGTCTTAAAACGCCCAAACTACTGAACGTCCCGCTCTAATGTAATGCACTGTGCACTAGGGTGGAGTGGACAAATCTTTTTATTTATTTATAAAAGTTGCCGACACATTCAGGGAGAAACGAACCAAAAAATGAGACATTTTGAAGCAAATCTTCAAACGGACCTGAATAAAGGGGGGAGTGTGGGCTGTTCTGACCAGTCGTTATTTTATTTTTTACAACACTAACTATTCTGCATAAACATGATAACTAATAGAAAACATGTCTCTGAAATTAAAACACAGGCAAATTGTTTACGTCTCAAATTCATGTCGGGCACTGGAGTCATTTTCGAGCTCGATTCTGAGCAGACACAAAATTGAATGAATCTTTCCAAATGTTTATTCGTGAAAAAATAGTAAAGAGGGAAAGACGTTTAAAAAAAAATCAGGTTATTTCTCTTAACTGTTTCTGGACTGTATATAAACGTGTGATGTTTCCGTACAGATTTATCCTGCACTTCCTTTTCTTACCTAGAAATTCTGAAACTTTAAACACACTGAAACCTCGAATCTGATCCATTTTACTTCTCTTCTGTCCATTCCTTAGACGACCACCCTAATGCGCAGACTCCAGGGGGCGCTAGAGTACAAACAAAACAAACACGTTTTTCTGCTTGTTTCTTTGCTCTTTCCCTTTTGCTCAGTTCATTTCTGAAGGGGACTTTTGTTTCTCGTCTTATTAATATGAATGTTTTTGTCTGTGAAGCTAAAGCCGGTCACTCCTCTTCTTTACACAGTGGACGCACATGGATTTTTTTCCTACACACGTCTATAAGCTTCACATTTTTGTATTGACATGTATATATTTTTTTATTTTATTACTTTTTTCAAGTAAATTGGATTTTATTCCTAAAATATAAAAATTCGTCCACAGTGTCATAAAGTTAACCCCTGAAGACGAGTTTTAGTACATTTCTCCTCACCTGGATTTTTTTTCTTAATTTTGCTTTTAAAACTGCCCCTTTTACCCCTAATGAAGTGTTCTACCTCCTTTTGTTCAGTCCAACCTGTTATTTCACAATCTGCTGCTGTAGTTGTGTCATGAGGCTGTGATAAAAGCTACAGGACCAGAAATGGAGATGAAAAAAAAACAAACTGAAAATAAAATTCACACTCTTTTATACAATTAATTGTATAAAAGCTTAATTTCGGGCCTTAGCTACAAAAATGCAAAATATCAAGTCTGTAAGTAAATTAAAAATCTCCTTATTGCCCTAAAAACAAAAAAAGTGCAGTGGCTCCATGACTTTCCTGGTCCAGTCCTGGAAACAGCTCCTGTCAGGTCCAGGGCCAGAGCCACAGCACTTCTGCATTTCCAGGGTGGAAATTACATTTGGATTTGTTCATTTGGACTGAAATAAACCTTTAAATAAAAATAGAAAGAGATGCACAATTACACACACCAAGATGTGTAATTTTCCATGTGTGAGAATTAACTCCACTTAGAGCGACTTTTTCCCTCGTTATAAACACACACAGTCAGAGGAGTCGACCATCTTGACTCACTTCACTCTTTGGCAAAGTTTGGCTCGATCAAAATGGACGGAGCGCATGAGTTTGGGGAAAACAAAGTTCCTATTGGACACTCGTTTTGCTCACGTCATCACACAGCGTGAGTGTGATGTAGGATAAAGCCGCAGAAATGTACGGAAACCTCTATGTCTGCACTTTCAGAGGGGAAAAGGAAGTTTCTGTCTTTTACGGTGAGAAAGTTCTGCCCGGTTATAGAAACATATTCATCTGTGTCGTGTACGATGTCGTAGGTCTTCGAGGGTTAAACAAGAAATTCATAAAAATGAGAGTGAGTCTGGGTCTGCGCAGGTGAGTCTGGGTCTGCGCAGGTGAGTCTGGGTCTGTCTGCACAGGTGAGTCTGGGTCTGCGCAGGTGAGTCTGGGTCTGCGCAGGTGAGTCTGGGTCTGTCTGCGCAGGTGAGTCTGGGTCTGTCTGCGCAGGTGAGTCTGGGTCTGTCTGTGCAAGTGAGTCTGGGTCTGTCTGCGCAGGTGAGTCTGGGTCTGTCTGCACAGGTGAGTCTGGGTCTGTCTGCGCAGGTGAGTCTGGGTCTGCGCAGGTGAGTCTGGGTCTGCGCAGGTGAGTCTGGGTCTGCGCAGGTGAGTCTGGGTCTGTCTGCACAGGTGAGTCTGGGTCTGCGCAGGTGAGTCTGGGTCTGCGCAGGTGAGTCTGGGTCTGTCTGCACAGGTGAGTCTGGGTCTGTCTGCGCAGGTGAGTCTGGGTCTGCGCAGGTGAGTCTGGGTCTGTCTGCACAGGTGAGTCTGGGTCTGCGCAGGTGAGTCTGGGTCTGCGCAGGTGAGTCTGGGTCTGCGCAGGTGAGTTTTACCATTTTTGACCTTGATTCTAACCGAGCTCGAATAAACCATCACCATTTTCAGACCCGCACACTGTAAAATAAGTTTAGACATTTTACGTACATTTTACGTGTTTTTTTCAGCGTTTGCAATTTTTCATTCGAAAATGGTGAAATTTGACACTGAAACCAAACAGGATTTATAAAAAGACAAAGTATTGATAATTTAAAAGGAGCTGAGGTCTTTAAAATACCCAGATTCAGAACAGGGACGATGGAAACAATGTGTTTCAGTCAAAGGCGTCAGTTTATGGAACAGTCCTGACCGTGAAATCAAGAACTCTAAATCTATGAATGTATTTTTAAAAAGAGTCAAATCCTGTATGTTGAAAACGTATGAGAGCAGAGGAGCCGCTTCTGTGACGTTATATTCTGTGTTATGTAAATAGGAAAATGGCTTTTATGATTTGATTAGAAATGTCAAACTGTAAATAGGGGCAGACACAGTAAGTTTATACTTCTTTCTGCTCCTTTTCTTTCATAATATTTAATTTGAATGTCAGGCTGTCATAATTGTTTTTAAATGAATGAAATAAATAATAAAAATAAAATGAAATGAAAAAAAGAGTTTACATGTGTTTTCCTTTAATAGTTACCACGTTAGTATGGACTGGTTAATTTTGTAAATATAAAATAATGATAACTGTGTTTAGTAACCTCTGTTGTTTTGCGATTTTCCCACAGCCCATTTCCCCCCGTTTCTTCAGGTCCGTGGTGGAGACGGAAGATTTGCTTCAAAATGTCTAATGTTTTGGTTTGTTTCTCACCGAATGTGTCGCCAACTTTTTATCACTGTCCAAAAATGAACTGGAAAACTGGAAATGCGCAGGTGAGTCCGGGTCTGTCTGCGCTGCCTTCTCCATGGAGATGTTAGTGCTTTGTCTGGAATGTTCCACAGTACGGCATTACACTTTTTTTTCTCCACGGAGACCAAACCAGACAAAGTTACAGGTCAGATCTGTGGAGAGGCGACGCCGCTCACAGTCAGAGCGTCTGTTTTTCTGGGTATTTTTGCGTCTCTAAAACCACCTGTGATTGAATAAATGTGAAGTAGCGCTGTTTAATGTCACACTGTGGAACATTTCAGACAAAGCAATGACATATGGAGAAAAACATTCATTCAAGTTACACAATGCACCTTTGAGCAACACTTGTCATTGCGAGTTCAGAGTAATCAAGAGAAACTGGCTCTGGTCCCGTCTGGGAGGAACAGATCACACCGACAGTTTCACACTTCTATTGTTTCTCAGATTCAGGTAATGTGAACACTGTGTGAACCAAACCCTGAGAGTTAAAACATAAATATATATGTATATACATTCGAATAAAACATAAATATACACGTATACTGTACACATTCAAATAAAAATTACATTCACAGTGCTGCAAAATCTCACGTAAATACTTTTCCCAGTGCGTTCACTTCAGTTGCTTCTTATCGTGTCCTAGCCAGATTTCTGTGCTTCCTTCGGGGGCCCCTGTGCGTCCTTCGGGGGCCCCTGTGCGTCCTTCGGGGGCCCCTGTGCGTCCTTCGGGGGCCCCTGTGTGGGCTCGGGCTCTCGCGGTTCTCCCAGGTACAGGTTAATGATGCCCAGGTCGTGAAGTCTCCTCCACAGAACCTTCTCCATGTCGTAGTCGTGGTTTATGTAGAAGATAATTTCAGTATTGGCTCCGCGCTCGTAGTAGTAGTTGGAGTATTTCTTGTGGTCGTCTGTTACAAATCCGTACGCGTTCACCTGAAAAGAAAGATGAACAGGACCATGGTAAAGTTGGCTAGAGCCACTCCTCTGTCAGAAGCTCTGTTACGCCAGTTGAGCTTTATTTGAACCCAATCTCACGTGCTGAAACCAGTGAGGGCCTGTGCAATTTATGCTTGAAAAATGGGCAAATTATCATATCAGCGCCCTCTGCTGTTCGCACGGCCACGGCGGGTAAACCGGACGGCTGTTCTGTACAGACTGCCAATCCGCTCCTGTGCAGACACCTGCGTGACGTCGCCCCCGTCAAACGCAAACCTCCACAAAACCTGTGGCAGTCGCTTGTGCTGCAAAAAGTTTCTTTTGTGTGATTCTGGTTCTTCAGATATTTGCAGTTTTATTTTCGGCCGATGACGTCGTCCAGAACCTCAGAATGTGAAACAGCCTCAAAACAGGAAGAAAATTATAGAAAACGTTTGTATTTGGTTTGTGCTGTAACAATTTTTATTTGTGTGAGTTTATTTCTAAAATTATTAATTATTATTTCTGCTGTAATTATAGGACGTCATTTCTGCTCAGCTGACGACGACAAACTCCACAAAACTAGAGAAGAGAAACGATCTGAGGCAGAGGAAAAGTCTGTGTTGTTATAGAAAATATGAATCAAAAGCAAAAGGCTAAAGACTGAAACAGACTTTTCCTCAGCCTCAGGTCGTTTCTCTTCTCTAGTTTTGTGGAGTTTGTCTCCGTCAGCTGAGCAGAAATGACGTCCTATAATTATCACAGAAATAATAATGAAGAATTTTAGAAATAAACTCACACATATGAAAACTGTCACAGCACAAACCAAATACAAAGGTTTTCAATAATTTTCTTCCTGTTTTGAGGCTGTTTCACATTCTGAGGTTCTGGACGACGTCATCGACCAAAATAAAACTCAAATATCTGAAGAACCAGAATCACACAAACAAAACTTTTTGCAGCACAAACGATTGACACAGTTTTTGTGCAGGCTTGTGTTTGATGGGGCGACTTCACGCAGGTTGTGTAGATTGCAGTGCTGTCACTGCAAAGTACAAATTCTCCAGTACCAGAAAATTACAGTAAAAAGAAATTTAAACCTGGAAAATGTTTCTGTTTTTGTCAGTTTTTACACATAAAATACAAAAACATAACATGATGAAAACTTGTCATACATTTTTTCTTACATTTATGTGGTAAATTAAATTAAATCTATTATTAATCTATATATATTATTATATCTCTAAATTTAAGTGTTTTTTTTCTGTTTTCTGATCTGTTCTAATGTAGTTTTCTCATCACAATCAGACCTGGAGTTGTGTTTTGTTTCATTCTCACATGTTGAACACACAAACCCTGTGTATTTAAGGGCTCGGATATAACAGGATTTGGAGCTGCCGATATAATAACCGATATATATTTAGTGACGTTAAAACTCACTGTGAATCTTCAGCTGATTGTAAAACTTAGTTTTGACTCTATTTTTTAGGTCTGGCCACAGACAAAGAAATGAACAGTCTGTAATTTTAATGGAAGGTTTAACACTGAGAGACAGAATATCACAAGGAAGATCCAGAAAGTCACATTTTAGAAAATATATTAATTGATTTGCATTTTAATGTGTGAAATAAATATTTGATTCCCGACCAACCAATGAACAGTTCTGCTCCCACAGACCAGTTAGACGCTCCTGATCCACTCGTCACCTGCACTGGACTCGTGTTTGAACAAGTTATGTATAAAAGACTCATGTCCACAGAATCAGACTCCAAACTGTCCAACATGGGAAAGACCAAAGAGCCAAAGGACGTCAGGGACCAGACTGTGGACCTGTACGAGGCTGGAACGGGCCACAAAACCATAAGCAAGAAGCTGGTGTTAAGGAGAAAACTGTTGCACTGTTGGTGCAACTGTTCAAAAATTTAAGAAATACGAAATGACCATCGCTCAACCTCAGTCTGGGCCTCCACACGAGATCCCACCTTTTTCAGTGACCATGAGAACAGTGAGAAATCAGCCTAGAACTCCACGGGAGGAGCTACTGTCACTAAGAAAACCATTGGGAACACTCTACACCGCATTGGATTAAAATCCTGCAGAGCTTCAAGGTCCCCCTGCTGAAGAATGTGCAGCTGCCTGAAGTTTGCCAATGAAAACCTGAAGGATTCAGAGAGGGACAGGGAGAAGGTGCTGTGGTCAAAATCAAGCTCTTTGGCTTTAACTCTCCGTGTTTAGAGGAAAAGAAGTGCTGCCTATGACCCTAAGAACACCATCCCCACCGTCGAGCCTGGAGGAGGAAACATTCTGTTTGGGGGTAATTTTCTGCCAAAGGCACAGGACGACTTCACCGCATCAGTGGGAGGATGGGCAGAGCCATGTACCTGAGTGACAACCTCCTTCCCTCTGCCAGGAAACTGAAAATGGGTTGAGGATGGGTCTTCCAACACAACAATGACCCAAAATATACAGCCAAGGCAATGAGGAAGTGGCTCAAGCAGAAGCACATGAAGGTCCTGGAGCGGCCCAGTCTCTGGACCTGAACCCTACAGAAAACCTCTGGAGCCGATCTGCAAAGAAGAGTAGACCACAGTTCCTTCTGATATGTGCTCAAACCTGGTCCTCAACCACAAGAAACGTTTTGTCACCAAGTACTACATCTTTTTTGGCTCGTGGGTTCATATATTTATTTCACTCAATGAAATGCAAATCAGTTTATATATTTTCTTCACAGGTATTTTCAGGATTTTCTTTTTGATACTCTCTCACTGTTAAAATAAACCTACCATTAAAATGACTGTTCATTTCTTTGTCAGTGGCAAACCTACAAAATCAGCAACGGATCAAATACTTATTTCCTCCTCTGTAGGACCTTTAAGCCCATTAAACCCTCGTACCTTGTCACAGAGCTGCAGAGCCAGGAACATCATGAAGGCTCCGTTTGTGGGTCTGAATATGTGCCAATCTTCTGTGTCCAGGGTCTTGGACTTCAGGAACCTGAGGTCAGAGGTCAGAGGTTTTACACTAGAGTTTTACAGAAATATTCACAGTTAAAGTGACAGTGACCTGTTTTTGACGTATCTCAGGAAGTCCATGTGCAGAACGTAGAAGCGCGTCTCGTTGAACTGACCAGAGTAGTACGTCAGAGGCCTAAAACACAAAACAGAAATCAGGACTGAACCAGGACTGAACCAGGTCTGAAACAGGACTGAACCAGGACTGAACCAGGTCTGAAACGGGACTGAACCAGGTCTGAAACGGGACTGAACCAGGTCTGAAACGGGACTGAACCAGGACGGAAATGGGACTGAACCAGGACTGAAACAGGACTGAACCAGGTCTGAAACGGGACTGAACCAGGTCTGAAACAGGACTGAACCAGGACTGAACCAGGTCTGAAACAGGACTGAACCAGGACTGAACCAGGTCTGAAACGGGACTGAACCAGGTCTGAAACGGGACTGAACCAGGTCTGAAACAGGACTGAACCAGGACTGAAACGGGACTGAACCAGGACGGAAATGGGACTGAACCAGGACTGAACCAGGTCTGAAACAGGACTGAACCAGGTCTGAAACGGGACTGAACCAGGTCTGAAACGGGACTGAACCAGGACTGAAACGGGACTGAACCAGGTCTGAAACAGGACTGAACCAGGACTGAACCAGGTCTGAAACAGGACTGAACCAGGTCTGAAACAGGACTGAACCAGGTCTGAAACGGGACTGAACCAGGTCTGAAACGGGACTGAACCAGGACTGAAACGGGACTGAACCAGGTCTGAAACAGGACTGAACCAGGTCTGAAACAGGACTGAACCAGGACTGAACCAGGTCTGAAACAGGACTGAACCGGGACTGAACCAGGTCTGAAACGGGACTGAACCAGGACTGAAACGGGACTGAACCAGGTCTGAAACGGGACTGAACCAGGTCTGAAACAGGACTGAACCAGGTCTGAAACAGGACTGAACCAGGACTGAACCAGGACTGAACCAGGACTGAACCAGGTCTGAAACAGGACTGAACCAGGTCTGAACCAGGACTGAACCAGGACTGAACCAGGACTGAACCAGGACTGAACCAGGACTGAACCAGGTCTGAAACAGGACTGAACCAGGTCTGAACCAGGACTGAACCAGGACTGAACCAGGACTGAACCAGGTCTGAACCAGGTCTGAACCAGGACTGAACCAGGACGGAAACAGGACTGAACCAGGTCTGAAGACAAATACATTTCCTCCATTCATTCCAAGGAGCCGTTCACTTGAAAACCACCACTACATGACATCACAAGGTGGAACAGAACGTTTTGATCTTTGGAGATGTGGACAGGCTGATCATAAAGGATTTCTCAAACATGTGAATGAAACAAAACACGACTCCAGGTCTGTGTGTGACGAGGAAACGTCATTTTCACGCTGCAAACCCAGAAGGATCTATTGAGTGTAAACCGGGTGTGGCGTGACGTGCGCAGACTTATTCTCGGATTTGCTCATGTTTTGGTTTTGGCTGAAACGTATTCAGACAGGATTATGTAATCGCGCCAGGTAATTTCAGCGACTCTCGGGTGAACACAGGCCAGGGCTTCGCTCAGTGATTCTGCAGAAACCGGTGATGGTTTTCTGTCTCCTGTTACGTTTATTTCCTCTTAAAGGTCCAATATGACACAAAACTGACTCCTGTGAGCTTTACGTCGTGTCCTAAAGCTGCTCCCTCCTCAAAAACAGACCTGGATTTGTGTTCTGTTTCATTCACACACGTTTGAGTAACTCTTTATTATTCGTCTGTCTGCATCTCCGAAGCTCAAAACACTCAGTTCCACCTTGTGATTTACTTCAGTGGAGACTGACGAGCGCTGAAATGATCCACATCAGTCCAGTGAAGGTTTAATGTACCACCACGTGACATCACAAGGTGGAACAGTGTTTTCCATTTGAGAGGAAAACAAAAACATGTGCGATAGGGTTGGGGCGGTATCCGCATTTTGATCCCGTTAAACCGTCTCAGCGTTTTCCCGGGTTTGCGGTTTTACTGTGACTAATTCAGAATTATTTCGTACGTTCAGAAACAGAGTCGCAGCTTTATATTTGAAGACGAGGCACGAGTTCTGATCAAACCAAACTTTGCGGCGCGTTCGATCAGCGTCAGCGTCAGCGCACGAGCCGTTTTTTTATCAGCGCTTATACGGTATGCAAATGAGCTGTATGCAAATGAGCGGTATGCAAATGAGCCGTGCGGTTTGTAGTTTGGTTTGTGTAAAACGTAAACAAATGTGCCAAAGCTGCATTAAACACATTATTACTCAGAGTCTAGAATGAGCGGAGGAAATGTAGAGCGGTGGAGAGGACCAATCACAGCCCTGATCGTCTGCGTCGTTTTGAGGCGTCGTTAGAAAGTTCGGGAGGTGCAGGTCGGACGCCGAACCATAAATCGGGCTTTACCGTCTCCTCCTCTCAAGCGGGAACTTTCTCTGGTGGAGGGTCTGTCAAACGCTGTTCTCCATGGAGATGTTATCGCCTTGTCTGGAATGTTCTACAGTACGGCATTAAACCTTTCTATCTCCATGGAGACCACACCAGGCCAGGTTACAGATCTGCGGAGAGGCGACCCCCGCTCACACTCAGAATGTCTGTTTTTCTAGGTATTTTTGGGCTATAAAACCACCTGTAAATGAATAAATGTGGAGTGGAGCTGTTTAATGTCACACTGGAACTTTCCAGTGGCAGAGCAGTGGCATCTCCATGGAAACAAGCAGGCGACAGACCCCCGACTGAAAAGTTACGCAGTGCAGCTTAGACAATATTGGCCTGTAGGGAGTTGTGGTGTCGTCTGAAACCCAGACACAGGAGCGAATTGGAGAAACCAAACTACCGCTGGTTTGGCAGGAGGCGGCGCTGGGAAACTCTGCCGATCGTTCGTGGACTCACCGGATTCCGTTATAGTTCTCGAACTCGGTGAGTCTCTGTCGTTTGTAAAGTCCAATCAGCCACTGGAAGTCCCTCATGCCCTCAGGGATCAGCACGTACTTTATCCCCTGAAACAACACGAGATTATAGACCAGGACTAAAACCAGGACTAAACCAGGACTAAAACCAGGACTAAAACCAGGACTAAAACCAGGACTAAAACCAGGACTAAAACCAGGACTAAAACCAGGACTAAAACCAGGGCTAAAACCAGGACTAAAACCAGGATTAAAACCAGGACTAAAACCAGGACTAAAACCAGGGCTAAAACCAGGACTAAAACCAGGGCTAAAACCAGGACTAAAACCAGGACTAAAACCAGGACTAAAACCAGGACTAAACCAGGACTAAAACCAGGACTAAAACCAGGACTAAAACCAGGACTAAAACCAGGACTAAAACCAGGACTAAAACCAGGACTAAAACCAGGACTAAAACCAGGACTAAAACCAGGACTAAAACCAGGACTAAAACCAGGACTAAAACCAGGACTAAAACCAGGACTAAAACCAGGGCTAAAACCAGGACTAAAACCAGGACTAAAACCAGGACTAAAACCAGGGCTAAAACCAGGACTAAAACCAGGACTAAAACCAGGACTAAAACCAGGGCTAAAACCAGGACTAAAACCAGGGCTAAAACCAGGACTAAAACCAGGACTAAAACCAGGACTAAAACCAGGACTAAAACCAGGACTAAAACCAGGGCTAAAACCAGGACTAAAACCAGGGCTAAAACCAGGACTAAAACCAGGACTAAAACCAGGACTAAAACCAGGACTAAAACCAGGACTAAAACCAGGGCTAAAACCAGGACTAAAACCAGGGCTAAAACCAGGACTAAAACCAGGACTAAAACCAGGACTAAAACCAGGACTAAAACCAGGACTAAAACCAGGACTAAAACCAGGACTAAAACCAGGACTAAAACCAGGACTAGACCAGGACTAAAACCAGGACTAAAACCAGGACTAAAACCAGGACTAAAACCAGGACTAGACCAGGACTAAAACCAGGACTAAAACCAGGACTAAAACCAGGACTAAAACCAGGGCTAAAACCAGGACTAAAACCAAGACTAAAACCAGGACTAAACCAGGACTAAAACCAGGACTAAAACCAGGACTAAAACCAGGACTAAAACCAGGACTAAACCAAAACTAAAACCAGGACTAAAACCAGGACTAAAACCAGGACTAAAACCAGGACTAAAACCAGGACTAAAACCAGGACTAGACCAGGACTAAAACCAGGACTAAAACCAGGGCTAAAACCAGGACTAAAACCAGCACTAAAACCAGGACTAAAACCAGGACTAAAACCAGGACTAAAACCAGGACTAAACCAAAACTAAAACCAGGACAAAAACCAGGACTAAAACCAGGACTAAAACCAGGACTAAAACCAGGACTAAACCAGGACTAAAACCAGGACTAAAACCAGGACTAAAACCAGGACTAAAACCAGGACTAAAACCAGGGCTAAAACCAGGGCTAAAACCAGGACTAAAACCAGGACTAAAACCAGGACTAAAACCAGGACTAAAACCAGGACTAAAACCAGGACTAAAACCAGGACTAAAACCAGGGCTAAAACCAGGACTAAAACCAGGGCTAAAACCAGGACTAAAACCAGGACTAAAACCAGGACTAAAACCAGGGCTAAAACCAGGACTAAAACCAGGGCTAAAACCAGGACTAAAACCAGGACTAAAACCAGGACTAAAACCAGGACTAAAACCAGGACTAAAACCAGGGCTAAAACCAGGACTAAAACCAGGGCTAAAACCAGGACTAAAACCAGGACTAAAACCAGGACTAAAACCAGGGCTAAAACCAGGACTAAAACCAGGACTAAAACCAGGGCTGGACCAGGACTAAAACCAGGACTAAAACCAGGACTAAAACCAGGACTAAAACCAGGACTAAAACCAGGACTAAAACCAGGACTAAAACCAGGACTAAACCAAAACTAAAACCAGGACTAAAACCAGGACTAAAACCAGGACTAAAACCAGGGCTAAAACCAGGACTAAAACCAGGACTAAAACCAGGACTAAAACCAGGGCTAAAACCAGGACTAAAACCAAGACTAAAACCAGGACTAAAACCAGCACTAAAACCAGGACTAAAACCAGGGCTAAAACCAGGACTAAAACCAGGGCTAAAACCAGGACTAAAACCAGGACTAAACCAGGACTAAAACCAGGACTAAACCAGGACTAAAACCAGGGCTAAAACCAGGACTAAAACCAGGACTAAAACCAGGACTAAAACCAGCACTAAAACCAGGACTAAAACCAGGGCTAAAACCAGGACTAAAACCAGCACTAAAACCAGGACTAAAACCAGGGCTAAAACCAGGACTAAAACCAGGACTAAACCAGGACTAAAACCAGGACTAAACCAGGACTAAAACCAGGGCTAAAACCAGGACTAAAACCAGGACTAAAACCAGGACTAAAACCAGCACTAAAACCAGGACTAAAACCAGGGCTAAAACCAGGACTAAAACCAGGACTAAACCAGGACTAAAACCAGGACTAAAACCAGGACTAAAACCAGGACTAAAACCAGGGCTAAAACCAGGACTAAAACCAGGGCTAGACCAGGACTAAAACCAGGACTAAAACCAGGACTAAATCCAGGGCTAGACCAGGACTAAAACCAGGACTAAAACCAGGGCTGGACCAGGACTAAAACCAGGACTAAACCAGGACTAAAACCAGGACTAAAACCAGGACTAAAACCAGGACTAAAACCAGGACTAAAACCAGGACTAAACCAAAACTAAAACCAGGACTAAAACCAGGACTAAAACCAGGACTAAAACCAGGACTAAACCAGGACTAAAACCAGGACTAAAACCAGGACTAAAACCAGGACTAAAACCAGGACTAAAACCAGGGCTAAAACCAGGGCTAAAACCAGGACTAAAACCAGGACTAAACCAGGACTAAAACCAGGACTAAAACCAGGACTAAAACCAGGGCTAAAACCAGGACTAAAACCAGGACTAAAACCAGGGCTAAAACCAGGACTAAAACCAGGACTAAAACCAGGACTAAAACCAGGACTAAACCAGGACTAAAACCAGGACTAAAACCAGGACTAAAACCAGGACTAAAACCAGGACTAAAACCAGGACTAAAACCAGGACTAAAACCAGGACTAAACCAGGACTAAAACCAGGACTAAAACCAGGACTAAAACCAGGACTAAAACCAGGACTAAACCAGGACTAAAACCAGGACTAAAACCAGGACTAAACCAGGACTAAAACCAGGACTAAAACCAGGACTAAAACCAGGACTAAAACCAGGGCTAAAACCAGGACTAAAACCAGGACTAAAACCAGGGCTAAAACCAGGACTAAACCAGGACTAAAACCAGGACTAAAACCAGGACTAAACCAGGACTAAAACCAGGACTAAAACCAGGACTAAAACCAGGACTAAAACCAGGACTAAACCAAAACTAAAACCAGGACTAAAACCAGGACTAAAACCAGGACTAAAACCAGGACTAAAACCAGGACTAAACCAGGACTAAAACCAGGACTAAAACCAGGACTAAAACCAGGACTAAAACCAGGACTAAAACCAGGGCTAAAACCAGGGCTAAAACCAGGACTAAAACCAGGGCTAGACCAGGACTAAAACCAGGACTAAAACCAGGACTAAAACCAGGGCTAAAACCAGGACTAAAACCAGGGCTAGACCAGGACTAAAACCAGGACTAAAACCAGGACTAAAACCAGGACTAAAACCAGGACTAAAACCAGGGCTAAAACCAGGACTAAAACCAGGGCTAGACCAGGACTAAAACCAGGACTAAAACCAGGACTAAATCCAGGGCTAGACCAGGACTAAAACCAGGACTAAAACCAGGGCTGGACCAGGACTAAAACCAGGACTAAACCAGGACTAAAACCAGGACTAAAACCAGGACTAAAACCAGGACTAAAACCAGGACTAAAACCAGGACTAAACCAAAACTAAAACCAGGACTAAAACCAGGACTAAAACCAGGACTAAAACCAGGACTAAAACCAGGACTAAAACCAGGACTAAAACCAGGACTAAAACCAGGACTAAAACCAGGACTAAAACCAGGACTAAAACCAGGACTAAAACCAGGGCTAAAACCAGGACTAAAACCAGGACTAAAACCAGGACTAAAACCAGGACTAAAACCAGGGCTAAAACCAGGACTAAAACCAGCACTAAAACCAGGACTAAAACCAGGACTAAAACCAGGGCTAAAACCAGGACTAAAACCAGGACTAAACCAGGACTAAAACCAGGACTAAAACCAGGACTAAAACCAGGACTAAAACCAGGACTAAAACCAGGGCTAAAACCAGGACTAAAACCAGGGCTAGACCAGGACTAAAACCAGGACTAAAACCAGGACTAAAACCAGGGCTAAAACCAGGACTAAAACCAGGGCTAGACCAGGACTAAAACCAGGACTAAAACCAGGACTAAAACCAGGGCTAGACCAGGACTAAAACCAGGACTAAAACCAGGGCTGGACCAGGACTAAAACCAGGACTAAAACCAGGACTAAAACCAGGGCTAGACCAGGACTAAAACCAGGACTAAAACCAGGGCTGGACCAGGACTAAAACCAGGACTAAAACCAGGGCTAAAACCAGGACTAAAACCAGGGCTAGACCAGGACTAAAACCAGGACTAAAACCAGGACTAAAACCAGGACTAAAACCAGGGCTAGACCAGGACTAAAACCAGGACTAAAACCAGGACTAAAACCAGGACTAAAACCAGGACTAAAACCAGGGCTAAAACCAGGACTAAAACCAGGGCTAGACCAGGACTAAAACCAGGACTAAAACCAGGACTAAAACCAGGGCTAGACCAGGACTAAAACCAGGACTAAACCAGGGCTGGACCACAGAGATGCATCGATATTCACTATAAAATCGAATCGTTGTCATTTGTTCACTTTAGTTCTCGTGAGGGAAGAACATTTTTCCTCATAGAAGAACTGGATTTGTTCAGTTCTGTTTTCTCCCATCAGTGGATCAGAACATCTCCCTCATTCTCTGCTTTTAAAAACAACGCCAAAAAGTGTCTTTTAGAAATGCAAATGTGTGAACACTGAAACTTTTATTGTATTTTTGTAATGTTATTGCACATTTGTGTCATTTTTAATGTGTAACTTTTTCAGCGTATTTCCTTTTAGGCCTTTTTGACATCTGGCAAAGGGACGACCGATGCAAATGAGCTCTGATCAGCGAACTCGGGCACATTTACATTGTCTTGATGTTGATTAATGTGCACTGTCCCTTTGCAAATAAATAAAGAAATACATTAATTTTGGTCCAGAAGAGAAACAGTGATCTCTGCGTCCTTCTCAAATGCAACAAGAAAACAGCTCCATAGGGATGAATCAAGACTCACCCAGGTCTCTAAACCAGGACTAAACCAGGACTAAACCAGGACTAAACCAGGACTAAACCAGGACTAAACCAGGACTAAACCAGCCACACCTGATCATGTGGGGCTGTGTAATTGTACGTCTGAAGCAGCAAAGCAGAACAGAAGATGGAGAAAGAGGTGTGAACATAGACATCAGTCCTTCTCCCCACATCCTCCTCGAAGCCGTTTATCACCGCCCCGTTCACCCTGCAGACGAAAACAAAACAAAAACACGATTAAATGGATCATATTACACATGTTCTGATCTGTGTTCTAATGTTTCCTCGTCACAAACAGACCTGGACCTGTGTTTTGTTTCATTCGCACACGTTTAAACGCACAAACCTGCAGATTTAGGCTGAGTTTGTTCCACCTCGTGATGTCATGTGGAACTACAGGAAATGATCCACTATGTTTGTAGACGCCATACACCTTCACTAGAATCATTTGGATTATTTCTGCCCTGGAATCATCAATCTCTGCTGAATTAAAGCTAAAAGGAACTTAAAAACTACTACTACCGCCTTTTGGAGCAGAGCATTTTGAGCTTTGGAGATGTAGACAGATTAATAACAAACATGTGAATGAAATAAAACAGATCTGTCTCAGGGCAGCCCGAGGAGAGGAAGAGTCAGGGCCTTCTCCAGGTCCACAAAGCACATGTGGACTGGTTGGGAAACTCCCGTGAGCCCTCGAGCACCGATGGAGGGTGTAGAGCAGGTCCTGTGTCCCACGACCAGGCCGATTTTCGACACTTCTGACAGCACTTTGAGTTGTTACTCATTTTCAGTGAGTCATTTGTGTTTTCTTTAATCCTGTGCAGATGACGGGTGTATCAAATTTAACACACCTGTTGCTTATTCATCAGACAATGCGGAAATTTCAGTGTTGCAACACCCAAAATCTTTATTAATCCATCCATCCATCTTCTCCCGCTTAATCCAGGTGGGTCACGGGGGCAGTTTTCTGCCCAACCCTCATAGCACCTGAGCCCCCGAACCCCTCTGCAGGTGGAGCCCACAGGAGGGATCTTTACTAATCAATTAATCATATTCACCCCACTCCTTTGAAGCATCAGGGACCTCTTGTTTTGATCTGTTTGTTTTATTACAGAAGTGGTAAAGTACGCAAACATTTTACTCAAGTGAGAGTAACGTTACTTCAAAATACTCAAATACTCAAGTAGAAGTACAAAGTATGAACTATGAACTAACATCAAGGACCATGTTGTCCACCCTCCTGTGGGTTCACCACCTGCAGAGGGGTTCATAGGGGGGGTCAGGTGCTATGAGTATTGGGCAGCACGCTGCCCCCGCGACCCAGCCGGATTAAGCGGGAGAAGATGGATGGATGGATGGATGGAAGTACAAAGTAGTGGTCCCACAAATACTACTAATAATAATGCATCAGTTTTATACAGCGCTTTTCTGGACACTCAAAGACGCTTTACAGCATTATTCATTCACTCCAGACCCAGTGGTGGACCAATCTGCACCATCGGCCCCTCCGACCACCACCAACACTCACACACACACCACTTTCAAACTAGGCAATGTGGGTGATGTGTCTTGCCTAAGGACACTACGACAGTTTTTGCCACTGGCTCCACTGTTGCACCTGGAATTCCCAGTGTCTCCATCCAAGTACTGACCAGGTCCTGCTGAGCTTGTGAGACCTGACGGGATCAGGCTCTGACAAACCGGTGTGGCCACATACTTACTTACTTACTCAAGTAAGAGTATAAAAAGTATTTGGAAAAAGTACTATTCCTGTAGCGACTAAGTTCTTTAATGTGGGGCTCTATTAATATGTAAATATAAAAACTTTTAATGCAATAACTATGTTTGTGTCACTATTTTAAACCAGTTTAAACGTAGTGAGCCCCTGTAGTGAGTCTTTTGAACCCTCTGCGGCTGCTTGGTCCTCACCGAGATCCTAACCAGATCTGGTCTACTGAACTGAACAAAATCCTTTACAAATTACAATTCAATATTTGGAGCTTTTGATGTTTTGGTTCTGGGTGAAGCTCATGGGCCAAACCCACATGTTTCAGTTTCTCTCCTGCTGTTTAAACACATCACACAGAGAAGACGTGCACAGGAGTCTAACCCACCACCTCCTCACTGAGGGGCACAGGCTCAGCACTGTGCCACAGTCTGACCTGAAGACATAGTCGTGTTGGTCGATCTCTGCTCCTTTCTTGGACCTCCAGAGCACTCCTCCATTGGCCACCACAGCACAGCTGATGCAGTCTCTGCCTGGTTTAGGCGGCAGCAGCGGCTCCTTGGGCTTCTGCAGCAGGTTCAGAGCGGACATCACATCTGAGAGAAACAACACCACTGTTTACATCCAGTGGGACACTTCAGAATATACTCTGATCCAGGAGGTATCAGAACAGATGCAGCCACCTCAGCTGCTCCTCTTGACATCGAGGAGCAGCGACTCTACTCAGACCTCCTCCTCTGTGGCTGAGCTCGCTCACCCTAAGGGAGCGCCCAGCCACCCTGCGGAGGAAACTCATTTTGGACACATGTATCCGCGATCTTGTCCTTTCGGTCATTACCCAAAGCTCATGGCCATAGGAGGAACGTAGATTGAGGTAAATTGAGAGACTAAGATTCTCAGGGCGGATCTCATCCACTCCCGGAGCCACCGAGGAGCTTGTCAGCCACCTCAGTGACGTCAACCAATGGACGAGTCTGCCTTCGAATCCCCAGCCTCTGCTTCCTCCTCAGAAGACGCGACGGTGGGATTGAGGAGGTCCTCAAAGTATTCCTTCCACCTTCCGACAGCATCCTCAGTCGAGGTCACAGCTCTCCCCCCGCACTGTAAACAGTGTTGCACTGTTTCCCCCTCCTGAGGCGTTGGACAGTTTGCCAGAATTTCTTTGAGGCCGTCCATAGACTGAGAATTTTAAATGAAAACCACAATCCTCATTCACAAAATAAAAACATTCCTTAGTCGTCCTCCTGATTTTGAGGAAGTGACCAAACTAAAAATGAAAGAAAACATGGCTAAAAAGAGCACATCATGAGCTGACTGTGTCTAATGCTGTTTATGTTCAGTGTGAATCGCAGCTTAGCCCCACATAATGTGTGTCATTATGTTAGAACTGTCCTCTCAGTGAAAGGACTTGGTCATGGTTCAGACTTTAGAGTCACATGTGAAGTCTATGGGGGTGTGTACTTCATGTGGAGCAGGACTAGACCAGGACTAAAGCAGGATTAGACCAGGACTAGACCAGGACTAGACCAAGACTAAAGCAGGACTAGAGCAGGACTAGACCAGGACTAGAGCGGTGTGGACTCTGACCTGGGTGTGTGTAGTCCATGAAGCCGAAGGGGTTGTTGAAGTGGGAGAGTCTGTTCCAGTCGCTCATGCTGATGCTCCCGTTGTGCACGAACATTCGAATGTTTGGGATGAACTTGTGTTTGAGCTCCGGCTCCGCCTGGATCCTGGTCCACAGACTGTTGCCACACTCCTGTAGGACACAGGACACACCACAGTTACTCCCATCTGGGGTCTGGTTTACATATAGTTATATATAAAACTAAATGGTCCAAGTCGCTTCTTCAGTTCTGACAGGGTTCTGTACGTCACTGCCTCATTCTGTCTGAACCACAGACTGTATAAACTGTATGTTCTGAGGGACCGCAACGTCACCACAGCGTTCAGCTCCAGTCAAATGAAGCTCATTATCGGAGCCAATTTGGAGCCAGGTTTCCATATTTGGAATTCTGACTGCGTGTATCATAGCAACCAAAGAGCCAATTAGGAGCGAGACTGTTGAAAGTAACAAAATAGTGAAATAAAAACACCAGGATCATGTAGAGCGGGTTAATATGAACAGTTTACACAAAGAAATATGAAAAAAAGAGACTGGTCATGTGATCAATACTGAGCTCTACTGTATATTACTGGGCCCTGACACCAAGTCCTGGATTTGAAGACACCAGAAACACTCAAAGATCCGTCTGGCTCCATTTCGGGTTCAGAAACGATAAAGACAAAGATGCGTTTGACAGAAGCAAAGCGATTTGTGAGGCAAATGGAGGTGAACGGAAACACAGCCAACCTCAGGAGCCACAGGTAGCAGCTCAGAAATGGTTCTAATAACACTAACCCGAATCGAGTTCGGATTGGATTGAACCGTGATAATCGATTCTGAATCTTGAGAATCGAGTCGATCCCCAGCCCTAATTCTCACAGAGGCTGTTTACATTTGCTATGGAGCCACTCACTCTTATGTGGAGTTTATTTTGGCACCATCCCATCTGGAGGACATGGAATAATTAGTTGTGTTGACCAGACTACATCATAGAATACACATCACACCCATTTTAACGTCATTGCACCGGCTCCCCGTTCATTTTAGAGCTGATTTTAAAATGTTATTGTTTGTTCATGGACTGGCCCTACATCTCAGAGCTCCTTCGTGTGCGCCAACGTGTCGCCTTAAAAATGAAACTCAAAAGCCGTGGTGACCTTGGGGCCTCGTTGTACCTCCACCTAACTCAGTTCGGATCAGATCGTGTGGAAATAAAGCTCATAATGAGTCTAACGAAGCTTCAGACAGAGCAGGCCCACAGTTAGCATCACACCCCAGATAAAGTGGATGACATCAGCTGAAACTTATCAGCAGATGTACAGATATTTACACATATTTAGAGATATTTACAGTGGTCTTGTGGCTCTCTCGGTCGGTCCTGTACTGGTCGTCAAAGTCCCACTGGGGCTCTTTGTTGTAGTCTGTGCGGTGCAGGACGGGGATGGGGGTGAGGCCGGGCGGGTCCGCCGTGGTGGGAGGAACCGTGGACATCGCAGGACCCCACAACTGTGATATCAACTGTAACTCCTGAAAACTGCAGACAGAGAGAGGAGGAAGAGGAAGAGGAGAGGGGGATCACAGGGAGAGAGAGAAAGGATCTGGTTAAAATCGTTTGACCAGATTTTTACCGCCTTAAAAACGTGAAAAACAGAACCGTCCTCTGGGGTAGTAACTGTAACACACAACATTTAGATCACCACGTTCCCTTTATTGTTTTGAAAAGGCCCTAATCACCAAAAACACTCACTCCCCCTACAGAGCACCGTCACAACACCATCAGCGTATATTTAGTGTTTTACGTCATCATGTTTTTGTACATTTATGGAGAATTGTCGCGTGGAAGCACGGGTGACGTAGGCTTGTGGGCGGAACTTCGTACAGGCTCGTACTGCAAACCATAAGGAGGGTTTGAATAGGGCCCTGGAGAGATCACTAGATTACTCAAACGTGCACGGGAGACTCTAAAACCTCTTCAGGCGTGTTTTTGATGAGGAACAACGTTCAATAACGGGAGAAAGTGACAGAAAGTCGATTTTTAAAGAGTTTGCACTGGTCCAAAGTTCTTCCTCAGTCACCTTCTGCGTTCAGAGCGTCCTCATTCTTCACCACCATGAGTTTATAAGAGCGTTTAATTTCCTGTTTGTTGGACAGTAAAACTCTTTATAATGAGATTAATGTCTTTTATATGATACAGCAGGTGACTGAGGATAAAATGGAGATGGAAAGACGTAAATTTTAGTTTTTAGTTCTAAAATCCCTGTAGTGTAACCCGAGCTCAGGTGTGTCAGATACAGATTTGTGGACCTGGTTTATGGTTCGTACAGTCTGTATTTACAGGCTCCATCTACGTGAAACTAAAACTGAACCAAAGTTCATCCCCATCTCTGTCGTAAATAAATAAAACATTCTTTCACAATAGCAGAAGAGCAGTTCCTTTGTTCGGGCCCAAAGCCGTGGTTTTAAACCGCAGGATTAATAGCTACAATTTGAGGAGCCAAGCCCAAATAAATAATGACAGGGTTTGTCTCCTAAATACTGAAGTGTACGTGACAGATCTGACACTCAAACACTGATAACGTCCTAATTTAAAGCTGCACTGTGTAACTTTTTGGTTGAGGGTCCGTCACCTGCTCGTTTCTATGGATACATCATTGCTTGGTTTAGAATGTCCCACAGTGCGACATAAAACAGCTCAACTTTACATTTAGATAGAAGATCTATCTAGAAGATAGAAAGGTTTAATGATAAACTGTGAAACATTCCAGACAAAACAAAGACATTTCTACCAGCAAAGTTACACAATGCACCTTTAATTACAGAGCCTGTCCTCTTTGTCAGTATTAACAAAAGTGACTTTAAGACTTTAAGACATAAGATTAACCTGATCCCAAATAAATAATAATGACACTTTGGACAGTTCTTTCGCAAACACAGAACCTCCCACAGACTTCCTGCTCTCCACCACAACGTCATCAATTTTCCTCCATTCAGGTTTGGCTCATGGGTCAGAATCATTTCACACAAAAGATTTCTGATGCCGTTGTTACATTTACAGTGGTTGGCTGCTCTTGTGGCTGCCCGGCTCCCAAAATGAGCAGATCGAGCTCAGTTTTTAACATGGGATTTTGAACAACTAAGAAGTGCAGCATGTGCAGTTCAAAGGACACGAGTAAGGGACTTGTAGTGATGCTGTAGTGACGCTGTAGTGATGCTGTAGTGATGCTGTAGTGACGCTGTAGTGACGCTGTAGTGATGCTGTAGTGACAGTGTAGTGACAGTGTAGTGATGCTGTAGTGATGCTGTAGTGATGCTGTAGTGACGCTGTAGTGACAGTGTAGTGATGCTGTAGTGACGCTGTAGTGACGCTGTAGTGATGCTGTAGTGACTCTGTAGTGACGCTGTAGTGACAGTGTAGTGATGCTGTAGTGACGCTGTAGTGATGCTGTAGTGATGCTGTAGTGACAGTGTAGTGACAGTGTAGTGATGCTGTAGTGATGCTGTAGTGATGCTGTAGTGACGCTGTAGTGACAGTGTAGTGATGCTGTAGTGACGCTGTAGTGACAGTGTAGTGATGCTGTAGTGACTCTGTAGTGACGCTGTAGTGACAGTGTAGTGATGCTGTAGTGACGCTGTAGTGACAGTGTAGTGATGCTGTAGTGACGCTGTAGTGATGCTGTAGTGACGCTGTAGTGACGCTGTAGTGACAGTGTAGTGACGCTGTAGTGACGCTGTAGTGACGCTGTAGTGATGCTGTAGTGACAGTGTAGTGACAGTGTAGTGATGCTGTAGTGATGCTGTAGTGATGCTGTAGTGACGCTGTAGTGATGCTGTAGTGACAGTGTAGTGATGCTGTAGTGACGCTGTAGTGATGCTGTAGTGACAGTGTAGTGACAGTGTAGTGATGCTGTAGTGATGCTGTAGTGATGCTGTAGTGACGCTGTAGTGACAGTGTAGTGATGCTGTAGTGACGCTGTAGTGACAGTGTAGTGATGCTGTAGTGACGCTGTAGTGACAGTGTAGTGATGCTGTAGTGACGCTGTAGTGATGCTGTAGTGACGCTGTAGTGACGCTGTAGTGACAGTGTAGTGACGCTGTAGTGACAGTGTAGTGATGCTGTAGTGACGCTGTAGTGACGCTGTAGTGACAGTGTAGTGACGCTGTAGTGATGCTGTAGTGACGCTGTAGTGACAGTGTAGTGATGCTGTAGTGACGCTGTAGTGATGCTGTAGTGACGCTGTAGTGACGCTGTAGTGACAGTGTAGTGATGCTGTAGTGATGCTGTAGTGACGCTGTAGTGACAGTGTAGTGATGCTGTAGTGACGCTGTAGTGATGCTGTAGTGACGCTGTAGTGACACTGTAGTGATGCTGTAGTGACGCTGTAGTGATGCTGTAGTGACAGTGTAGTGACAGTGTAGTGATGCTGTAGTGACGCTGTAGTGACGCTGTAGTGACGCTGTAGTGATGCTGTAGTGACAGTGTAGTGATGCTGTAGTGACGCTGTAGTGATGCTGTAGTGACGCTGTAGTGACGCTGTAGTGATGCTGTAGTGACAGTGTAGTGACGCTGTAGTGACGCTGTAGTGATGCTGTAGTGACAGTGTAGTGACAGTGTAGTGATGCTGTAGTGATGCTGTAGTGATGCTGTAGTGACGCTGTAGTGACAGTGTAGTGATGCTGTAGTGACGCTGTAGTGACAGTGTAGTGATGCTGTAGTGACGCTGTAGTGACAGTGTAGTGATGCTGTAGTGACGCTGTAGTGATGCTGTAGTGACGCTGTAGTGACGCTGTAGTGACGCTGTAGTGACAGTGTAGTGACGCTGTAGTGACAGTGTAGTGATGCTGTAGTGACGCTGTAGTGACGCTGTAGTGACAGTGTAGTGACGCTGTAGTGATGCTGTAGTGACGCTGTAGTGACAGTGTAGTGATGCTGTAGTGACGCTGTAGTGATGCTGTAGTGACGCTGTAGTGACGCTGTAGTGACAGTGTAGTGATGCTGTAGTGATGCTGTAGTGACGCTGTAGTGACAGTGTAGTGATGCTGTAGTGACGCTGTAGTGATGCTGTAGTGACGCTGTAGTGACAGTGTAGTGACGCTGTAGTGACGCTGTAGTGATGCTGTAGTGACAGTGTAGTGACAGTGTAGTGATGCTGTAGTGACGCTGTAGTGACGCTGTAGTGACGCTGTAGTGATGCTGTAGTGACAGTGTAGTGATGCTGTAGTGACAGTGTAGTGACGCTGTAGTGACAGTGTAGTGACGCTGTAGTGACAGTGTAGTGATGCTGTAGTGACGCTGTAGTGATGCTGTAGTGATGCTGTAGTGACGCTGTAGTGACAGTGTAGTGACGCTGTAGTGACAGTGTAGTGATGCTGTAGTGACAGTGTAGTGATGCTGTAGTGATGCTGTAGTGACAGTGTAGTGACGCTGTAGTGACAGTGTAGTGACGCTGTAGTGACAGTGTAGTGATGCTGTAGTGATGCTGTAGTGACGCTGTAGTGACAGTGTAGTGATGCTGTAGTGACAGTGTAGTGATGCTGTAGTGATGCTGTAGTGACAGTGTAGTGACGCTGTAGTGACAGTGTAGTGACGCTGTAGTGACAGTGTAGTGATGCTGTAGTGATGCTGTAGTGACGCTGTAGTGATGCTGTAGTGACGCTGTAGTGACAGTGTAGTGACGCTGTATTGACAGTGTAGTGACGCTGTAGTGACAGTGTAGTGATGCTGTAGTGATGCTGTAGTGACAGTGTAGTGACGCTGTAGTGACAGTGTAGTGATGCTGTAGTGACGCTGTAGTGATGCTGTAGTGATGCTGTAGTGACGCTGTAGTGACAGTGTAGTGACGCTGTAGTGACAGTGTAGTGACGCTGTAGTGATGCTGTAGTGACGCTGTAGTGACGCTGTAGTGATGCTGTAGTGACGCTGTAGTGATGCTGTAGTGACGCTGTAGTGACGCTGTAGTGATGCTGTAGTGACGCTGTAGTGACAGTGTAGTGACAGTGTAGTGACGCTGTAGTGATGCTGTAGTGATGCTGTAGTGATGCTGTAGTGACGCTGTACTGACAGTGTAGTGACAGTGTAGTGACGCTGTAGTGATGCTGTAGTGACGCTGTAGTGACAGTGTAGTGACGCTGTAGTGATGCTGTAGTGACGCTGTAGTGACAGTGTAGTGACAGTGTAGTGACGCTGTAGTGATGCTGTAGTGATCCTGTAGTGACGCTGTAGTGACAGTGTAGTGATGCTGTAGTGATGCTGTAGTGACGCTGTAGTGACAGTGTAGTGACAGTGTAGTGACGCTGTAGTGATGCTGTAGTGACGCTGTAGTGACAGTGTAGTGACAGTGTAGTGACGCTGTAGTGATGCTGTAGTGATGCTGTAGTGACGCTGTAGTGACAGTGTAGTGATGCTGTAGTGATGCTGTAGTGACGCTGTAGTGACAGTGTAGTGACAGTGTAGTGACGCTGTAGTGATGCTGTAGTGACGCTGTAGTGACAGTGTAGTGACAGTGTAGTGACGCTGTAGTGATGCTGTAGTGATGCTGTAGTGATGCTGTAGTGATGCTGTAGTGATGCTGTAGTGACGCTGTAGTGACAGTGTAGTGATGCTGTAGTGACAGTGTAGTGATGCTGTAGTGACAGTGTAGTGACGCTGTAGTGACAGTGTAGTGACAGTGTAGTGACGCTGTAGTGACGCTGTAGTGACGCTGTAGTGATGCTGTAGTGACGCTGTAGTGACAGTGTAGTGACAGTGTAGTGACGCTGTAGTGATGCTGTAGTGATGCTGTAGTGACGCTGTAGTGACGCTGTAGTGACGCTGTAGTTCTGGTGGAAACATCTGATTTATAACTCAAAGTGATGAAGTAATACAACGGACAAAATATTAAATGATGCACATCTGGCGTTTTAGGCCTTGATTTAGTCCTGGTTTAATCCTGGTTCAGTCCTGGTTTAGGACGATTTTGCCTTAGTTTAATCGTGGTTTATCCCTGATTTAGTCCTCGTTTAATCCTTGATCTAGCCCTGGTCTGATTGAGTTCTGGTTTAGTCCTGGTGTAGTCCTGGTTTAGTCCTGGATTAGCCCTTGTTTAGTCCTGGTTTAGTCCTGGTTTAGCACTGGTTTAGTCCTGGTTTAGCCCTTGTTTAGTCCTGTTTTAGTCCCGGTTTAGTCCTGGTTTAGTCCTGTTTTAGTCCTGGTTTAGCCCTTGTTTAGTCCTGTTTTAGTCCTGGTTTTGTCCTGGTTTAGTCCTGGTTTAGTCTTGTTTTAGTCCTGGTTTAGTCCTGGTTTAGCACTGGTTTAGTCCTGGTTTAGCCCTTGTTTAGTCCTGTTTTAGTCCCAGTTTAGTCCTGGTTTAGCCCTGATTTAGTCCTGGTTTAGTCCTGGATTAGCCCTGGTTTAGTCTTGTTTTTGTCCTGGTTTAGTCCTGATTTAGCCCTGGTTTAGTCCTGGTTTAGTCCTGGTTTAGTCCTGTTTTTGTCCTGGTTTAGCCCTGATTTAGCCCTGGTTTAGTCCTGTTTTTGTCCTGGTTTAGTCCTGGTTTAGTCCTGGTTTTGTCCTGGTTTAGTCCTGGTTTAGTCCTGGTTTTGTCCTGGTTTAGCCCTGATTTAGCCCTGGTTTAGTCCTGGTTTAGCCCTGGTTTAGTCCTGTTTTTGTCCTGGTTTAGTCCTGGTTTAGTCCTGGTTTTGTCCTGGTTTAGCCCTGATTTAGCCCTGGTTTAGTCCTGGTTTAGTCCTGGTTTAGCCCTGGTTTAGTCCTGGTTTAGCCCTGGTTTAGTCCTGTTTTTGTCCCGGTTTAGTCCTGGTTCAGTCCTGATTTAGTCCTGGTTTAGTCCTGGTTTTGTCCTGGTTTAGCCCTGATTTAGTCCTGGTTTAGTCCTGGTTTAGTCCTGGATTAGCCCTTGTTTAGTCCTGGTTTAGTCCTGGTTTAGCACTGGTTTAGTTCTGGTTTAGCCCTTGTTTAGTCCTGTTTTTGTCCCGGTTTAGTCCTGGTTTAGTCCTGATTTAGTCCTGGTTTAGCCCTGATTTAGTCCTGGTTTAGTCCTGGTTTAGTCCTGGATTAGCCCTTGTTTAGTCCTGGTTTAGCCCTTGTTTAGTTCTGTTTTAGTCCTGGTTTAGCCCTTATTTAGTCCTGGTTTAGTCCTGGTTTAGTCCTGGTTTAGCCCTGATTTAGTCCTGGTTTATTCCCGGTTTAGTCCTGGTTTAGTCCTGATGTTGGACTCACCTGTTCAGGATGAGGTCGGCCCAGGAGATGTAGAGGACGGTCACCGCAGCAATGGAGAAAAACAACACGACATAAAACACAACTTTGTTTGCCATGTTCCTCTGCCTCCGGAGTCTGCAGCTCTGCACACAGGTGAGGACAGGACAGGGGAGGACAGGTGAGGACAGGTGAGGGCAGGAAAGGTGAGGACAGGACAGACAGGACAGGTGAGGACAGTGTCAGTGCACATGAGAGAGGAGGTGCAAAGGGCGTGCCCAAGAGAGGAGGATGAGCCATGTTTCACACTGAGGCAAAGACTTTAGTCCTGGTTTAGACCTGGTTTAGTCCTGGTTTAGACCTGGTTTAGTCCTGTTTTAGTCCTGTTTATGTGAAACCTGTCCCCCCTCCCCTGACCTCGCAGGGCCGTTTCTCAGACCCGGTGTGCGTGCTGACGTCTGCGCTCGTGGACTTCACCCTCCACACCCTAAGTCCACTTCCCATTTCTTGGAAAACGCAATGGAATTCCCACACGAGAACCTGCTCCGCCAGTGTCAAATTCCCCGAAATGAGTCTATATATATTTTTATCTTTGTACCTGCAATATTAGATTTATTTTCTTGTACAATTTAAAGTCCATCTCCCTCAAACAGAAAACACTCGGTTCCACTTGGTGATGTCATTATGTGGTGATACAGGAAGTGCTCCACTGTGTTTTTAAACTCCACAGACCTTCACTAGAATCATTTGGATGATTTCAGCCCTGGTACTGCCCATCTCTGCTCAACTAAAGGTACAAGGAGCTTGATGACATCACAAGGTGGAACAGAGCGTTTGGAGTTTTGCAGATGTGGACAGACGAATAATATCGAGTCACTCAAACACGTGTGAATGAAACAAACTCCAGGTCTGGAACAACATCGGAACATGACTTCAACCGCACAGCGTCACTTTGTTTAATGTTTTGCAGTGAGTTCTGAGGATCTAATTCAGAGTTCTGTGAATCTAATTAACTGTATTTACTCATTATAATCTTATAATCATATAATGCCTGTGGTTTGTTCAGTGATTACACTCGTCTCTGCCAAATGAACCTCACCTTCATGAGTTTATATAATACAATCTAGATTATCAGGGTTTGCTTCATGAGTTTATATGATACAATCTAGATTATCAGGGTTTGCTTCATGAGTTTATATGATACAATCTAGATTATCAGGGTTTGACTTTCTGAAATGAACGACAAAAAATATGAAACTTTTCCACAATATTCTCATTTTTTGCAGTGGACTAGAGTTTAAACTGAGCTGAGACGGGTCATTTCTGATGGGAACTCTTTGGAAACCCAGAGTTTAGATTATGGATCCTTTGCAGCTGGTGTCATCAACATTCCCTGGGGGTGTGATGCTAACTGTAAGCACTGCTCTGTCTGAGGCTTTGTCAGTGAGTCACTCTCAGCTTTTTGGTGAAAATCAAACTCCTCATGTTCCTGTTTAGGACCGTGATCGATCGGACTGACCACAGGCTCCTGAAAATGTGCTCTTTGAATCCATTTTGTGTTTTTTCTTTTGTTTTCAGACTGAAAACTTTTTGGCAGTGTTTGCTGATGTGTGTCTTGTGTCTCCATGGAAACAGCGCAGACCTGCGGCTCCTTTAAACTCACTGTTCCCAAACAGACAAAAGCCTCAGAGCTCCACCTTCTGGCTGAAAGGGGAGTTACAATTAATGCATAACATAAACATTTTACTGCAAATGAATACAACACAACACAATCCATTCCACAAAGAAACATATTTATTAACACAAATTTCACATGTTCTAAGCCAGTCTGTAATTTCATTCAGGTCAGTGATTATTTGCTGACTGAAAAGGAACCAGAATAATAAAAATGTACATTTTCGATTCATAAAGATGTTAGAAAAATAAAGATATTGATATAAAAGACCCACCCCCTAAATTTTCTGGCCAGTTGCAGTTTCCTCAGTTAAAAAGGTTCAGATTTCATAATAATTCAGCACATTTCTGTAGCACCTCTGATCTCCTGGAACCAAATCATTTTTTCAGAAATCCTGAGTTATTCTGCATGTTTTTTGTCCTTAAAGTGTTAAAATGTCATGTGGTGCGACTGTGCGTCATGTGGTGCGACTAATAACAGCAGGAATTCTGTGGCTGGAGTTTAATAACAGACAAAGTCGACTTGGGTGAACGGTTCTTTAGGCGTTTTTCTTTATTTGCTGCATTTTCCAGGGCAGTAGTTTGTTCATTAAACACAAACAGGCGACTGTCATATTGGAGCAAAAGAAAATATCAATATGCATTAAAAATCTAAAGAAACGCAACAGTTTGTTTCTATACACTTCATATTACTCACAACTTAGATTAATATAACAACCATGTTTTAGAAAATAAAACTGTTTTAAAGGTTATTCTCGGTCGCACCACACGACATTTTACACTAAAATATAAACTAATATAAATGTTAAACACAGATTTATGCTCCTGACGCTGGAAATATTTGAAAAAGTTCAATAGAAACTTTAAATTTGCCTGTTGAAAATCCTTAGACGTCAAGTAAAGCTAATCCAATATCCTCATACGCTGAAGCCACGTCTCTTTTGGAACCCGCTCCGTGTTTGGACAAAAGATTTTCCCTTTATACTGACTGTGGCCGGTTTCCACGGTGCGAAACTTGCCACACTTACGGCAGGCGTTTGAGGTCACGGTCCGTGTGTACTTGCGTTTGGTTTTCTCTGCAGGCGAGTGGGCGGGTGTTTGCGGCGTGTATCTGGGTGTTTGCGGCGTGTATCTGGGGGTTTGCGGCGTGTATCTGGGGGTTTGCGGCGTGTATGTAGGTGCATGAGCCAAAGAAGCACCAGACGGCATCAACAAAATATGCCCCACTCGAACTGGCTGTGCTGGTTTGGGCTGCAGACAGGGCAACTGGACAAAGGGGGCAGCAGGAGTTGGGGCAGACGAGGGCAGAATCTGTTTAAATGTCGTGTTTGCCTGACCCGCTGTGTTCAGGGGCACCTGGTAAGTGTGCAGCTGGTAGTTGGACGTCGGAGCCACGATTGGCTCCAAATGTGCCTCCTCTGGCTCCACTTTAATCTGCACAGGGTCAATTTTATAACCAAGATTTAGATCAGGATTTAAACCAGGAATAGGACTCGTTGCCGGGGTCTTCATCTGCACAGTTTCCATTTTCAAACCAGGATTTAGATCAGGATTTAGACCAGGATTTAAACCAGGTATCGGACTCGTTGCCGGGGTCTTCATTTGCACAGCTATGATTTTCGGACCAGGATTCAAATCAGGATCTAGATTAGGATTTAGACCAAAATTTAGATCAAGATTTAGCCCAGGATTTAAACTGGGAATAGGACCTGTTGCAGGGGTCTTCATCTGCACAGGTTTGATTGTCGGACCAGGATTCAAATCAGGATTTAAACCGGGGATAGGACTCGTTGCGGGGGTCTTCATCTGCACAGTTTCAATTGTCGGACCAGGATTTAGACCAAGATTTAGATCAGGATTCAAATCAGGGATAGGACTTGTTGCAGGGGTCTTCATCTGCACGGGTTCGATTGACGGACCAGGATTCAAACCAGGATTTAGATCAGGATTTAGCCCAAGATTTAAACTAGGGATGGTACTTTTTGCAGGGGTCTTCATCTGCACAGTTTGGATTTTCTGACCAGGATTGAGACCAGGATTTAGCCCGGAACTGGGACTCGTTGCGGGGATCTTCCGAAGCAGCACGACTCTCGGGCTCAGCGCCGACTCCAGAAGCGCCCGATTCCTCCGGTTCTCCTCCGCGGATCGGCGCATTTCCTCCTCATATTCCGCTATCGTTCTCTCAAACAGCGCAAATATCTCTTCCGCAGCCGCAGTCAGCCGCTCCTGCACCAAAATCCTCAACATTTGCCCTTTCGACATGTTTTATAGTTGTTTAGCTTAGCTCCGAGCTAACCACGCGTGCGATCACACACCACGTGACAAAAACAAGCACCGCCCACTTTTCCCGAAGAAAAAAAAGTAAAATAATATAAAACATAATGAAAAATATCAGTCAAATGTCACTACAATTTTTAGTTAATAATCAAATTTGAGGAGATATTTTAATTACATCTTTTAACGATTACAGTTTTTTTAATTACTTATTTTTCTATTTTATTCTGACTTGTGCATTTACATTTATATAATTATACCTTATTTGACACCTGACTCTTGCTATCTTATTATTATTATTATTTAGAATTTATTATTACCATTTATATTTGTTTACTCTTTGTTATTATATTTTATTGTGATGATTGAGCCACTGTTTTCAAATAATTTCCAATATGGATCAATAAAGTTTACATGGCAAAAGACATTTTATAACAAAGACTGGGGTTACTAAATCAAATTGACACACACACACACACACACACACACACAACAATAAAGAATTGTCACTTTTCCACAATAATAAACTTTATTTGTTAGTAGTCTATATCTTGGAGCCTTTTGTGACAATATTTCAAGCTTTATTTGATTGAAATTTGCTATGTAAACATATATATTTATTTCTAGCGCTCTTCTTTGTGTTCAAATGCTCCTCTTGTTTTTAGATCATTAAAGGGCCCATATTATACTATTTTCTGATCTGTTCTAATGTAGTTTCCTCATCACAAACGCACCTGGAGTTGTGTTTTGTTTCATTCACACATGTTTAACACACAAACCCCGCATATTTAGGTTAGAGTTTTTCTCTCAATCAGAAAACACTCTAATACAGGAAGTGCTCCACTGTGTTTTTCAACTCCACACACCTTCACGAGAATCATTTGGATATTTTCAGCTCTGAAATTTCCTATCTTTACTGAATTAAAGTTAAAAAGAAACTGTTAACTTCAAAACTACCGCTTCGTGACATCACAAGGGGGACCCATGGGTAGAATAGAGCATTTTGAGCTTTGGAGATGAAGAGAAACTAATAATAAAACGTGTAAATTAAACAAAACAACTCCAGGTACGTATTTGACGAGGTAACGATTTAGCGTAATATCGGACTTTTATAAACGAATCATTTTGCCAATGAACACAAAAATAAATAACATAGACTGTATAAATAACAATAAATGTACATATAAACATACATATTTTTATTATTTTTTAATTTATTTTATTTATTTATTTATTTTTCTGCCCACAGCGCTTCCGTGTGCGTCCTGACGTCACTGTCCTTAGTAACGGTTTGCAGCGTCTCCAGGAGCGAAGCAACAAGATGGTGAGTTCATTTTATCACAACCTTTCGGCTTTTAGCGCTAAATTCGGGGCTTAAAAACGATCGGTCCCTTCGCGGGGCACGATTAGGACCGTGCGATTCCATCTACGCGAAAAAATCATGTTAAAATTAGTGTGATTTTGGAGGTTTGAGGCGGAGAAGTGGCTGCTGCTTCGTGGAGTTGTCCGTGGAGATTAGCCTAGCAGCCTTTAGCTCCGTGTAGCGTACCGTAGCGCGTTGTTAACCGGCTCTGCGATGAAACTATAAGCCAGTAACGTCATTAAAAGAGGCCGATGCGCCGCGTACGTCCGTAACAGGGCCGTGTGCGGGTGCGGGGCGGTTTGGCTGGTTAAGATTCTGTAGATGTTTCGCCGAAAGGCCCGTGGAGGAGATAACAGCGCTGCCTCTGTGTCCGAGCGCATCACATGATACAAGAGCGGGAATACAAGGACTAAACCGGGACTAAACCAGGACTAAACCAAGACTAAAGCAGGACTGAAGCAGTTCTAACACAGGAATAAACCAGGACTAAACCAGGACTAAACCAGGACTAAACCTGGACTGAACCTGGACTGAACCGAGACTAAAGCAGGAATAAACCAGGACTAACACAGGAATAAACCGGGACTAAACAAGGGCTAAACCAGGACTAAACCAGGACTAAACCAGGACTGAACCTGGACTGAACCTGGACTGAACCGAGACTAAAGCAGGAATAAACCAGGACTAACACAGGAATAAACCGGGACTAAACAAGGACTAAACAAGGGCTAAACCAGGACTAAACCAGGACTAAACCAGGACTGAACCAGGACTGAACCAGGACTGAACCAGGACTAAATCAGGACTAAACCGGGGCTGAACCAAGGCTAAATCAGGACTGAGCCTGGACTGATCCAGGACTAAATCAGGACTAAACCAAGACTGAACCAAGACTGAATCAGGACTAACACAGGACTGAACTGGGACTAAACCGAGACTAAAGGGGGACTGAACCAGGACTAAACCAGTTCTAACACAGGAACACACCAGGTCTAAACTAGGACTACACCAGGTCCAGCCCGCAACTAAACCAGGTCTAATCGAGGACGAAACCAGCTAGATCTTAAAAGGTTTTACACGTTTTAAACCAGGGATGAAATCAAGTCAGACCAGACTGAACCAGGTCTAATCCAGGTCTGAAAAAGAACCAAACCAGGAACAAAACAAAATCAAGCCATAACCAGTAGCCATAACCGAGGCCAGACTAAACCAGGTCTAAACGGCAACGGGGCTCGATTTTCAGCGCTCATGGATACTGTCAAAACACAACTACAGTGGGATGGGGACTAAACCAGGACTATGGCGAGACTAAACCAGGTCTAAACGGGGTGATCGATGTTGTTTTGACGTCTTTCCTCAGGGATTATTGTCGATTCTCCGTAAACTGAAGAGCACGCCGGACCAGGAGGTGAGGATCCTGCTCCTCGGTTTGGACAATGGGGGAAAGACCACAGTCCTGAAACAGCTCGCCTCCGAAGACATCAGCCACATCACCCCCACGCAGGTGAGAAGGACCACACACCCCCACACACATCACCCCCACGCAGCTGAGAAGGGCCACACACCCCCACACACATCACCCCCACGCAGGTGAGAAGGGCCACACACCCCCACACACATCACCCCCACGCAGCTGAGAAGGGCCACACACCCCCACACACATCACCCCCACGCAGCTGAGATTACAAGATGTATATGACAATAAAAAACCTCTTTCTTTAGACAATCTCCTGTGATTTTCCACTTTAAACGGTAGAACTTTCTTTTCTATTCTCATGTATCTTTATATCTGTGTAATCCCTCAGTGGTCCAGGTCTAAACCAGGTCTAAACCAGGTCTAAACCAGGTCTAAACCAGGTCTAAACCAGGTCTAAACCAGGTCCATGGTTTTAGGTTTTAGGATCAGTTCAGTCGGATCATATCGGTGTCTGATTTTCGCCAAACCTGCTCCTGATGACCTGTGTCCTGTGTTTGTAAAAGACAAACAGACATTTTGTTTTGTTTTTGTCGTTTCCAGGGTTTTAACATCAAAAGCGTCCAGTCTCAGGGATTCAAGCTAAACGTGTGGGACATCGGGGGCCAGAGGAAGATCCGACCCTACTGGAGGAACTACTTCGAAAACACAGATGTCCTGGTCCGTTTTCTCACTCACATATTAGCGATACGTGATTTCAGTGATGGCAGACGAGTACAGGTCGGTGCGTTCTTCGCCGTCCGGTTTAAAAAAAAATGAACCGTTCCCTCCGCAGAAGCACTGACTCGGCGCAGGACTCTCGCTCGTTCAGACTCGTGAACACTCGAGTCATTTGTGATGGTCGTGATCTCATGTCCGGCAAGTGAAAGAACCGACCAAGAAAGTGACGCAGTTTCATGTCACTAAAACAAATAGTTTATTGTACAGTAAAGTACGGAAATATGTGATACATGACGAGGTGAATGCTTGTGGAAATAACTCTGATAGTACATCTAAAATAACTCTAATGGTACATCTAAAATAACTCTAATAGTACATCTAAAATAACTCTGATAGTACATCTAAAATAACTCTAATAGTACATCTAAAATAACTCTAATAGTACATCTAAAATAACTCTGATAGTACATCTAAAATAACTCTAATAGTACATCTAAAATAACTCTGATAGTACATCTAAAATAACTCTAATAGTACATCTAAAATAACTCTAATAGTACATCTAAAATAACTCTAATAGTACATCTAAAATAACTCTGATAGTACATCTAAAATAACTCTGATAGTACATCTAAAATAACTCTAATAGTACATCTAAAATAACTCTAATAGTACATCTAAAATAACTCTAATAGTACATCTAAAATAACTCTAATAGTACATCTAAAATAACTCTAATAGTACATCTAAAATAACTCTAATAGTACATCTAAAATAACTCTAATAGTACATCTAAAATAACTCTAATAGTACATCTAAAAGAACTCTGATAGTACATCTAAAATAACTCTAATAGTACATCTAAAATAACTCTAATAGTACATCTAAAAGAACTCTAATAGTACATCTAAAAGAACTCTGATAGTACATCTAAAATAACTCTAATGGTACATCTAAAATAACTCTGATAGTACATCTAAAATAACTCTAATAGTAAATCTAAAATAACTCTAATAGTAAATCTAAAATAACTCTAATAGTACATCTAAAATAACTCTGATAGTACATCTAAAATAACTCTGATAGTACATCTAAAATAACTCTAATAGTACATCTAAAATAACTCTAATAGTACATCTAAAATAACTCTAATAGTACATCTAAAATAACTCTAATAGTACATCTAAAATAACTCTAATAGTACATCTAAAATAACTCTAATGGTACATCTAAAATAACTCTAATAGTACATCTAAAATAACTCTAATAGTACATCTAAAATAACTCTGATAGTACATCTAAAATAACTCTAATAGTACATCTAAAATAACTCTAATAGTACATCTAAAATAACTCTAATAGTACATCTAAAATAACTCTGATAGTACATCTAAAATAACTCTAATGGTACATCTAAAATAACTCTGATAGTACATCTAAAATAACTCTGATAGTACATCTAAAATAACTCTAATAGTACATCTAAAATAACTCTAATAGTACATCTAAAATAACTCTAATAGTACATCTAAAATAACTCTAATAGTAATAATAATAATAATGCATCAGTTTTATATAGCGCTTTTCTGGACACTCAAAGATGCTTTACAGCATTATTCATTCACTCCAGACCTGGTGGTGGTAAACTACTATTGTAGCTACAGCTGCCCTGGGGCAGACTGACAGAAGCGAGACTGCCAATCTGCGCCATCGGCCCCTCCGACCACCACCAACACTCACGCACACACCACTTTCATACTAGGCAATGTGGGTGATGTGCCTTGCCTAAGGACACTATGACAGTTTTTGCCACTGGCCCCACTGTGGCACCTGGAATTCCCAGTGTCTCCCATCCAAGTACTAACCAGGCCCTGCTGAGCTCCTGAGATCTGACGGGATCAGGCTTTGACGAGCCGGTATGGCCACATCTAAAATACATCTAAAATAACTCTAATAGTAAATCTAACATACGTGTAATAATAAATCTAAAATAAGTATAATAGTAAATCTAAAATATGTATAATAGAAAATCTAAAATAAGTATAATAGAAAAACCGAACCCGCCAAACCACACGTGACTTTTATTCACGTGAAACACACAGAGACACGAGTATCGACGCTTCGACTCGTCCGGCCCGTCACCGCTACGTTCACATTCAGATTTCTGAGCTCGGATTCTGAAACAAACAAACAAGAGCTCATTATTTTGCTCGTTTGTTTGTTTCGGTTTCGGTGGTTCGTTTTGGTGCTGCAAAATCTGACCAGAAAAAGATAAACACAAGCACATAAAACGCTCAGAATTTTCTCCCGTGTCGCGTTTGTCGTGTTTATCGACGAGCCGGCGGTGAGGGTGGAGTTTTCTCACACGTTATTCTGATATCGGAATTACATTTATATTGTGAACTTTTAGATTCGCGTGTTATTTTGAGGAATTAACACTGTTATTGTCACATGAAATCTACCGAAACACCAACTGTGACGTCCGTGTTTCAGATCTACGTCATCGACAGCGCCGACAGGAAGAGGTTCGAGGAGACGGGGCAGGTGAATATCACATGTTCCTATGTTGGTTATGTTTATTATGTTTTATTTCTGTTTTTTTATACGGCCCGTGATAAAACGGGACGTATTATGGTATGGCGCTGTCCGTCCGTCCGTCCGTCCGTCCGTCTGTGGACACTTCAAAGCTTTGAAGTGTTTGAAGCTTTGTCTTCATGAAGAGGCAAAACATCAATGTGCTTTTCTGTTGTTTATAGGATTATCGTTTCCCTCTTGCCGTAGATCTGAACTCTCTTCTCAAATGTTCTGCTGCTGAAAGCGAGAACAACCCACATTCTCTGCTTCTTTGAGCTTTGCCACATTAAAGCTTTGTAGTGTCTTTAAGTTCTGTTGCTGCGATCTGATTGGTGGAATTCCGATTCTAGAATGTGATGATGTCATACTCGTACTCCTACTGCAAGAGCCAGATTTCCCTATTGATTATTACGGGCGTATTTTGCCCCGCTGGCGGAGCTCTTGTTTATATATATATATATTTTAAATCTTCTCTTGTGTCTCCAGGAGTTGGCTTTCTGTATTTTATGTTTTTTTTTTCCATTATTATGCGTTATTTTGTGGTTTCTTTCTGTATTTTTGTGGTTTCTTCCTGTATTTTTGTGGTTTCTTTCTGTATTTTTGTGGTTTCTTCCTGTATTTTTGTGGTTTCTTTCTGTATTTTTGTGGTTTCTTTCTGTATTTTTGTGGTTTCTTTCTGTATTTTTGTGGTTTCTTTCTCTATTTTTGTGGTTTCTTTCTCTATTTTTGTGGTTTCTTTCTGTATTTTTGTGGTTTCTTTCTGTATTTTTGTGGTTTCTTTCTGTATTTTTGTGGTTTCTTTCTGTATTTTTGTGGTTTCTTTCTGTATTTTTGTGGTTTCTTTCTGTATTTTTGTGGTTTCTTTCTGTATTTTTGTGGTTTCTTTCTGTATTTAAAATCTTCTCTTGTGTCTCCAGGAGTTGGCCGAGCCGTTTCTCTTATGTTGTTTATTTTTATTTCGTTATTATATTTTATTTTTTCAGTTTTTTTTACATATTTTAAATCTTCTCTGGTGTCTCCAGGAGTTGGCCGAGCTGTTGTTCTTGTACTGCGTATTTTTATTCCGTTATTATATTTTATTTCAGTTTTTTTTAAATATTTTAGACATTCTCTTGCGTCTTCTGGAGTTGGCGGAGTTGTTGCTTCTATGTTGTTTCTGTTTATTATATTTTATTTCAGTTTTTTCCCGTATTTTAATCGTCCTCTCGCGTCTCCAGGAGTTGGCCGAGCTGTTGGACGAGGAGAAGTTGAGCGGAGTTCCGGTTCTAATCTTCGCAAACAAACAGGACCTGCTGACGGCGGCTCCGGCCTCCGAGATCGCCGAGGGACTCAACCTTCACACCATCAGGGACCGAATCTGGCAAATCCAGTCGTGCTCCGCGCTCACCGGGGAGGGCATCCAGGTTAGACCGGACCCCGGCGCCGCAGACAGATGTAGCACGAGTGTTTACAGCTGCGAAAACCACAGTCAAAAAGAGATCGAAAAATGAAAAACGACAAACACTTTAGCTTAAATATGAGACTCAGACTAAACCGGGACTAAACCAGGACCAAACCGGGACTAAACCAGGACCAAACCAGGACTAAACCGGGACTAAACCGGGACTAAACCAGGACCAAACCGGGACTAAACCAGGACTAAACCAGGACTAAACCAGGACTAAACCAGGACCAAACCAGGACCAAACCGGGACCAAACCGGGACCAAACCGGGACTAAACCGGGACTAAACCGGGACTAAACCAGGACTAAACCAGGACTAAACCAGGACTAAACCAGGACCAAACCGGGACTAAACCAGGACTAAACCAGGACTAAACCGGGACTAAACCAGGACTAAACCGGGACTAAACCAGGACTAAACCAGGACTAAACCGGGACTAAACCAGGACTAAACCAGGACTGAACCAGGACCACACCTGGACTAAATCAGGACAAAATCCAGACTAAATCCTGATTAAACCTAATCAAAGTTTAGCCGGAATTTAACTGGAGTTTAACTGGAGTTTAACTGGAGTTTAACTGGAGTTTAACTGGAGTTTAGCCGGAGTTTAGCCGGAGTTTAGCCGGAGTTTAGCCGGAGTTTAGCCGGAGTTTAGCCGGAGTTTAACCGGAGTTTAACTGGAGTTTAGCCGGAGTTTAGCCGGAGTTTAGCCGGAGTTTAGCCGGAGTTTAGCCGGAGTTTAACTGGAGTTTAACTAGAGTTTAGCCGGAGTTTAGCCGGAGTTTAACTGAACTTTAACCGGAGTTTCACTGGAGTTTAGCCGGAGTTTAGCCAACTGGAGTTTAACTGGAGATTAGCCGGAGTTTAACTGGAGTTTAGCCGGGGTTTAGCCGGAGTTTAACTGGAGTTTAGCCGAAGTTTAACTGGAGTTTAACTGGAGTTTAACTGGAGATTAGCCGGAGTTTAACTGGAGTTTAGCCGAAGTTTAACTGGAGTTTAACTGGAGATTAGCCGGAGTTTAACTGGAGTTTAGCCGAAGTTTAACTGGAGTTTAACTGGAGTTTAACTGGAGTTTAACTGGAGATTATCCGGGGTTTAGCCGGGGTTTAGCCGGAGTTTAGCCGGAGTTTAGCCGGAGTTTAGCTGGCGTTTAACTGGAGATTAGCCGGAGTTTAAAACAGGACTAAATCTGGACTAAATCCGGACTAAATCCTGATTAATCCTAACCAGAGTTTAACCAGGACTAACCCAGGACTAAACCAGGACTTAACCCAGGACTTAACCCAGGACTAACCCAGGACTAACCCAGGACTAACCCAGGTCTAACCCAGGTCTAACCCAGGTCTAACCCTGGTCTAACCCAGGTCTAACCCAGGTCTAACCCAGGTCTAACCCAGGTCTAACCCAGGTCTAACCCAGGTCTAAACCTTCTGTGTGTTTTCTCGTTGCAGGACGGGATGAACTGGGTTTGCAAAAGCGTCAACTCCAAGAAAAAGTAGCTCCTCGTCCTCGTCTCCTTCAGCTGAGAAAGAAGCCGACACTTGGACTGAGAGCGCCCCCTGTGTGTGAGCGGGAGAACTGCACTCGAATGTACCACTACTGCTACAGCTACAGCTACGCAACCACTTTAACCACGAACTCTAACGATTTAACGAGCCGACGGCTTCGTTCCAGCAGGAGCCCGACCCGACGGGAGAGAGAAACATCCCCACACTTTTATTCAGTTCGTATTTTAAGAGAAAAGAGCAAATCCACGGATTTATTATAAGGGAAACTCAACACTTTCTCTCAATTTAATGTAGAAAAAATTAAATCAGAATAACCAAAACTAATTCACATATTTCAGAATAATTTTCACCAAATCAAAATGTTTTTATTCATGACACTTTCCTGAAAAAAGTAAAGGAATGACTCAAAAAAAAAAAAAGACTGAAACTGAAAATTACAAAATGTTATTTATAAACTCACATTTCCTTCAGTTCAAATCAGTTTGGTTCTGATTTAGACTCGACCAGGACTGAGACCAAACCACCTGGTCTAGTCCTGGTTCAGTTCTGGTTTGGTTTTGGTTTAATTATCGTTTAGTCCTGGTCTAGTCCTGGTCTAGTCCTGGTCTAGTCCTGGTATAATCATGGTCTAATCCTGGTCTAGTCCTGGTCTAGTCCTGGTCTAGTACTGGTCTAGTCCTGGTCTAGTCCTGGTCTAGTACTGGTCTAGTCCTGGTCTAGTCCTGGTATAATCCTGGTATAATCCTGGTCTAGTCCTGGTCTAGTCCTGGTCTAATCCTGGTCTAATCCTGGTATAATCATGGTATAATCCTGGTCTAGTCCTGGTCTAGTCCTGGTATAATCATGGTCTAATCCTGGTCTAGTCCTGGTCTAGTCCTGGTCTAGTCCTGGTATAATCCTGGTCTAGTCCTGGTCTAGTCCTGGTCTAGTCCTGGTCTAGTCCTGGTCTAGTCCTGGTCTAGTCCTGGTCTAGTCCTGGTCTAGTCCTGGTCTAGTCCTGGTATAATCCTGGTCTAGTCCTGGTCTAATCCTGGTCTAATCCTGGTCTAATCCTGGTCTAGTCCTGGTCTAATCCTGGTCTAGTCCTGGTCTAATCCTGGTCTAATCCTGGTCTAATCCTGGTCTAATCATGGTCTAATCATGGTCTAGTCCTGGTCTAATCCTGGTCTAGTCCTGGTCTAGTCCTGGTCTAGTCCTGGTCTAGTCCTGGTCTAGTCCTGGTCTAATCCTGGTATAATCCTGGTCTAGTCCTGGTCTAGTCCTGGTCTAATCCTGGTCTAATCATGGTCTAATCATGGTCTAATCCTGGTCTAATCCTGGTCTAGTCCTGGTCTAGTCCTGGTCTAGTCCTGGTCTAATCCTGGTCTAATCATGGTCTAATCATGGTCTAATCCTGGTCTAATCCTGGTCTAGTCCTGGTCTAGTCCTGGTCTAGTCTTGGTCTAGTCTTGTTCCAGTCTTGTTTCAGTCTCGGTTTATTCCCGGTTCAGTTCTGGTCTAGTCTTGGTCCAGACCTAGTCTTGTCTCTATCCAGTCCTGGTCTAGTCTAGTCTCAGTTTAGTCCTGGTCTATTCTCGGTCTAGTCTTTGTCCAGTCCTGTTTCAGTCCTGGTCTAGTCCCGGTCTAATTCTGGTTCAGTCCTGTTTTAGTCCTGGTCCAGTCCCATATTTGACCCCGAGTCTCTTCTCTTCGGTCTCGGACTCTTTCTGCTTTAAACTTCTCGTCTTTTCCTTCCCGTCTCCTGAACGTTCCTGGACTGGATCCTGGTTTCTGCTTCCAGCTCCACCGCCGCCGGTTTTCGACGTCATTTCTCTATTTTTGTAACCGCGTCTTATTTATGGTGAAGTAGAGCGCTCGCTTTTTATATACGAAAAAACCCTCCGATCATTTGAACTCCGTCTGTGTGTGAATATGTAAAAAACAGAAGCGGTCAGAGAGGTTTTATGGACGCCATGTAAATAGGTGCACTCTTATTTTGAAAGGCCTGTGTGAAACGAGGGGATTTTTAACTGTAATGCTTTTACGTGTGCTTTTATTTTGAAATAGAGATGAACCTTTAGGCCTTTTGATATTTTTGAACGTGTCTGTCAGAGTTTAAAGTAACGTCTGTCAAATAAAGAGATTATTAAGATTGCACAAGGTCAGACTTTTATTGTGAAACCATAAAGAAGTCGCTCTCCTACAGATAAAGCTGAACTCCGGCACATTTGAAGCTAAAGTCCGTCACTAGAGGAGGAGGAATTCTGTCAGGAGCCAAAAAACAGCACAGATCAGTGTTTCCTCGGCGGAGATCTGACTGTGTGTGAGTCTGTCAAGGAAACAAACTAGTGTAGTGATGGGGGCAAGTTCTGAACTAGTGTAGTGATGGGGGCAAGTTCTGAACTAGTGTAGTGATGGGGGCAAGTTCTGAACTAGTGTAGTGATGGGGGCAAGTTCTGAACTAGTGCAGTGATGGGGGCAAGTTCTGAACTAGTGTAGTGATGGGGGCAAGTTCTGAACTAGTGTAGTGATGGGGGCAAGTTCTGAACTAGTGTAGTGATGGGGGCAAGTTCTGAACTAGTGTAGTGATGGGGGCAAGTTCTGAACTAGTGCAGTGATGGGGGCAAGTTCTGAACTAGTGCAGTGATGGGGGCAAGTTCTGAACTAGTGTAGTGATGGGGCAAGTTCTGAACTAGTGCAGTGATGGGGGCAAGTTCTGAACTAGTGTAGTGATGGGGGCAAGTTCTGAACTAGTGCAGTGATGGGGGCAAGTTCTGAACTAGTGCAGTGATGGGGGCAAGTTCTGAACTAGTGTAGTGATGGGGGCAAGTTCTGAACTAGTGTAGTGATGGGGGCAAGTTCTGAACTAGTGCAGTGATGGGGGCAAGTTCTGAACTAGTGCAGTGATGGGGGCAAGTTCTGAACTAGTGCAGTGATGGGGGCAAGTTCTGAACTAGTGCAGTGATGGGGGCAAGTTCTGAACTAGTGCAGTGATGGGGGCAAGTTCTGAACTAGTGCAGTGATGGGGGCAAGTTCTGAACTAGTGCAGTGATGGGGGCAAGTTCTGAACTAGTGCAGTGATGGGGGCAAGTTCTGAACTAGTGCAGTGATGGGGGCAAGTTCTGAACTAGTGCAGTGATGGGGGCAAGTTCTGAACTAGTGTAGTGATGGGGCAAGTTCTGAACTAGTGTAGTGATGGGGGCAAGTTCTGAACTAGTGTAGTGATGGGGCAAGTTCTGAACTAGTGTAGTGATGGGGGCAAGTTCTGAACTAGTGTAGTGATGGGGGCAAGTTCTGAACTAGTGCAGTGATGGGGCAAGTTCTGAACTAGTGCAGTGATGGGGGCAAGTTCTGAACTAGTGCAGTGATGGGGGCAAGTTCTGAACTAGTGCAGTGATGGGGGCAAGTTCTGAACTAGTGTAGTGATGGGGGCAAGTTCTGAACTAGTGCAGTGATGGGGGCAAAATTAAATCCTGATTAATCCTAATCAAAGTTTATCCAGAGTTTAACTGGAGTTTAACTGGAATTTAGCCGGAGTTTAGCTGAAGTTTAGCCGGAGTTTAACTGGAGTTTAGCCGAAGTTTAGCCGAAGTTTAACTGAGTTTAACTGAGTTTAACTGAGTTTAACTGAGTTTAACTGAGTTTAACTGAGTTTAACTGAGTTTAACTGAGTTTAACTGAGTTTAACTGAGTTTAACTGAGTTTAACTGAGTTTAACTGAGTTTAACTGAGTTTAACTGAGTTTAACTGAGTTTAACTGAGTTTAACCGGCGTTTAACCAGAGGTTAGCCGGAGTTTAGCCGAAGTTTAGCCGAAGTTTAGCCGAAGTTTAGCCGGAGTTTAACTGGAGTTTAACTGGAGTTTAACTGGAGTTTAACTGGAGTTTAACTGGAGTTTAACTGGAGTTTAACTGGAGTTTAACTGGAGTTTAACTGGAGTTTAACTGGAGTTTAACTGGAGTTTAACTGGAGTTTAACTGGAGTTTAACTGGAGTTTAACCGGAGTTTAACTGGAGTTTAACTGGAGTTTAACTGGAGTTTAACCGAAGTTTAGCCGGAGTTTAATGATTTACATTTTTGTAGTCGGTCGATCATTTTCACTTGGTCATTTTATAAGTAGCTCACTTGCTGAAAAAGTGTGGGCGCCCCAGATGTAGAATATCGTGAGTTTTCCCACGATATCGCAATAAATATCGTCCCGTGAGCTTCAGACCGTGACCGTATCGTATCGTGAGACTTGGATATCGTTACATCCCTATAAAAAAACGATAATACCAAACCATAAGGTGAGTGGAAAGGGAAAGGATCGTTTCATATTCAGACCTAAAAGAGCTCGATTCTGTGCTGTAAAGTCACGGAAAAGGGAAAAATAGTGGGGACCCCAAAGAGTGCAGTTTTCAGTATAAACAAATATTAATTGTTCAGGAGCCGAAGAGACGCTGAAATAAAGGAGTTTTTAATCTGTTGGTGCGACAGAATCTTCTTCCTGAAGGTTTTAACTCGTACTCTGAGGGAAAAATGACCCAGCCTTCGTGCAGGGGCAGGTGCAGGGGCAGGTGCAGGGGCAGGTGCAGGGGCAGGTGCAGGGCAGGTGCAGGGCAGGTGCTCCTGACACGTCCCTGTTTAAGCGTCTCTGTGGAGCTGAAGAGGAGCCGCTCACAAAAGCCCTCACAGGAGACTCGGGGGGGAAACAGGAGGAGCTGACGGGTGAAACGACAGGGGCTGACAGGTTAGTAACGGCCCGCCGCCTGCCGCCCGTCGCCATGGAGATCTCACGTCGCCCTGTGTTTGCTGTTCTCGCCCGGAATGTTCCACAGTGTCACGTTAAACTTGCCCATCTCCATGTTTCCTGTGCAGTAAAATCACTTGTCGTTAAAAAAGTGTTTGATGCCACATAATAAATAATGATAAAAATAAATAAACTGTGGAATATTACAGGCAGAGAACCGGAAAAGTTACACCTTTAACCTTTAAAAACCTTGTGTTTTTATGTTGATCGAAAGCAAATCATTTTAATTTTGAGAGAAATCTAAACTCATTTCTAGCAAAATATCTTAATATTTTCAAGCAAATTGCACCAAATGAGTCAAATAAACACATTTTTAAAAGGTTTTTGAAAAATAAAAGTTTAGTCCTGGTCCAGCCCTAGTTTAGTCCTGGTTTAGTCCTAGTTTAGTCCTGGTATAATCCTAGTTTAGTCCTGGTATAATCCTAGTTTAGTCCTGGTATAATCCTAGTTTAGTCCTTGTTTGGTCGTGGTTTAGTCCTGGTTGAATTCTGTTTTTGACCTGGTTTAGTCCTTTTTTTCGTCCTGGTTTAGTTCTGGTTTAGTCCTTGTTTAGTCCTGGTTTAGTCCTGGTTTAGTCCTGGTTTAGTCCTTGTTTAGTCCTGCTTTAGTCCTGCTTTAGCCCTGGTTTAGTCCTGGTTTAGTCCTGGTTTAGTCCTGGTTTAGTCCTGGTTTAGTCCTGGTATAATCCTAGTTTAGTCCTGGTATAATCCTAGTTTAGTCCTTGTTTGGTCGTGGTTTAGTCCTGGTTGAATTCTGTTTTTGACCTGGTTTAGTCCTTTTCTTCGTCCTGGTTTCGTCCTGGTTTAGTCCTGGTTTAGTCCTGGTTTAGTCCTGGTTTAGTCCTGGTTTAGTCCTGGTTTAGTCCTGGTTTAGTCCTGGTTTAGTCCTGTTTTTTGTATTTGTTTGTTTTGTTTTTTTGGAAATACCACAAATTAAACGGGAAATGTTCAGAGTTCATGGGCGACACCTGCAGGCGGACACCAGAGGGGGGCGCTGTTGTGCGCTGAGCGGAGGGAGGAGAAATCTGCAGAATTCCTGAAATAATGTTTAATGTTTCTACTATCAAAAAAAAGAAAGAAAGAAAGAAAGGAATTGTAGAGAGGATTTAACTTCAAATCTCCAAATAAACAGAACAGAACAAACTCGTTTTGTTCAGACACAAACTTCTCCTTTTTTCACAAAAATACAGATTTGTTTTATACATTTTCTGATCTGCACAAAACTGATTCAATAATTGACAAATATGAGCGGTCATCTTGCTGCTTAGCTACCTTCTAGCTAGTATGCACTATATAGCGGCAGCCTACTACTACTATAGCTACTACTACAACTACTACAACTACTACTACTGCTGCTAGCCGGCCTTACTGCAGCTGCTGCTTAGCTGCCAAGCGGCCAGCGAGCAGCGGCAGCAACGCTGCAGCGGCAACAGCGGCAGCGAGCAGCTGGCAAGCAGCAACGCAGCAGCGGCAGCGGTAGCAGCCGAAGCGGCCAGCTAGCGGTTGCAGCGGCAGCAACGCAAGCAGCGGCGCAATAGCGGCGGCGATGGTTAACCAGCAGCGACAGCGCTTAGCGGCAGCGGCAGCAAGCGGCAGCAGCAGCAGCAGCGGCAGCAGCAGCAACAGCAGCAACAGCGGCAGGCGAAGCGGCAGCAGCGGCGGCAGCAGCGGCAGCGGCAACGCTTAGCAACATACACAGCAGCGGCGGCGGCGGCAGGCAACAACAGCGGCAACCAGCGGCTGGCGCGGCAGCGGCAGCAGCGACAGCAGCGGAAGCAGCGGCAAGCAGCGGCTGACGAGCAGCAGCAGCGGCAACAGCGGCAGCGCTAGCAACAGCGGCAACCCAGCGGCAACAGCAGCGGTAGCCAGCAGCGTAACAGCGAGCAGCAGCGAGCAGCAGCGGCAGCAGCGCGGCAGACAGCAGCAGCAAAGCGGCAAGCAGCGGCCCAGCGGCAGCAGCAGCGGCAACAGCGGCAGCAGGCGGCAAGCAGCAGGCAGCGGCAGCAGCGGCAGCAGCGGCAGCGAGGCGACAGCAGCGAGCTGCAGCTGCAGCAGCGGCGAACAGCGGCAGCCTTAAGCGACAAGCGACAGCTGAAGCAGCAGCAGCGGCAGCAGGCGAAGCAGCGGCAGCTTAACAATGGCAACAGCAGCGCGCGCTAGCCAGCGGCAACCAGCGGCAGCGGCAGCCAAAGCGACAGCAGCAGCAGCAGCGAGTGGCAGCAGCAATAACTGGCGGCGAGCAATGCGGCATAGCAGCAGCAACGCAGCGCAAGCAACTAGCAGCTGACCAGCAACCATTAGCAGCAACTAGCCTGACGGCCAGCCATAGCGGCCAGCAGCTTAGCTAGCAGCTTAGCAACCAGCAGCAGCATTAGCTAAGCTGTAGCAAGCAGCGAAGCCAACAACAGCAAGCAGCAACCAGCGGCTTAGCTACGGCAGCAGCAGCAACTAACCTTAGTAACCTTAGCAACAGCAGCAGCAGCCAGCAACCTGGACACTAGCGGAACCGTGCTGGCAAGCGGCAGTAACAGCGAGCGAAGCAAGCAGCGGCAGCCAGCGAGCTGCTTAGAAACCTTAGCAGCGGCGGCAATGCAGCTGGCAGCAGCAGCAGCAGCAGCAGCAGCCGGCAGCAGCAGCAGCTTAATAACCAAGCGCTAGCAGCGGCAGCAGCGGCAGCAGCAAACCGTAACTAGCTCAGGCAGCAGCAGCGCAACTAACCTTCAGCGGCGGCGCTTAAGCAGCAGCTGGCGACAAGCAGCGGCAGCGGCAGCAACTAAGCTAGCGAAGCAGCAGCGAAGCAACAACTAACCAGCAGCAGCATGAGCAGCAGCTTAACTAACCTTAGCCAGCAGCGGCAACAGCAGCAGCAGCAAACCAGCGGCAACTGGCAGCAGCAGCCAGCAGCGGGCACAGCAGCAGCAGCAACGGCGGCAGCAGCCGTGGCATACGACAGCAACTAAGCAGCAACCCAGCAGCAGCTTATGGCGGCAAACTCAGCGGCAGCAGCGGCAGCAAGCAGCGGCAGCAGCGGCAGCTTAGCGGCAACCAGCAGCAGCAGCAGCAAGCAGCGGCCAGCGAGCAATAGCCAACCAGCAGCGGCAGCAGCCAACTAGCCCAGCCCAGCAGCAGCAGCTGACAGCAGCGAAGCAGCAACCAGCAGCAGCAAAAGCAGCAGCAAGCAGCGGCAACAGCGGCAGCATGAAAGCGGCCAGCGTAGCGGCAACGGCAAGCAGCAGCAGCAACCAGCGGCGACAGCCTTAGCAGCAGCAGCAAGCAGCAGCAGCGGCAGCAGCAGCAGCAGCAGCAGCAGTGCAGCACAACAGCGGCAGCTTAGCGGCAGCTGCTGCAACCAATTTAGCAGCAGCTGCTGGCAGCGGCAGCAGCGGCAGCAGCGGCAGCAGCAACAACGGCAGCAGCAGCAACCTTGGCAGCAACAGCGGTAACGGCAGCGGCAGCAGCGGCAGCAACAGCGGCAGACCAGCAGCGGCAGCAGCGAGCCCGCTTAGCGGCAGCGGCAGCAGCAGCAAGCATGGCAACTGGCAGCAGCAACTGGCAGCAGCAGCCAACCTTTAGCAATGGCTAGCAGCGACCATAGCCCAGCGGCAGCAAGCAGCAGCAGAAATGAAGCAGCCACACCAAGCGGCCTTAACCAGCCCGGCAGCAGCAGCAGCGGCAGCTAGCGGGCTTAACCAGCTGACAGCAGCAGCAGCGGCAGCAGCAGCATGGCAAAGCGAAGCAGCTGGCTTAGCGACAGCAACTAGCGGCAACCAGCTGGCAGCAGCAGCAGCAGCAGCAGCAACGTTTAGCGACTTAGCAGCTAGAACAGCAGCAGCAGCACTTAGCAGCGCGGCGGCAACAACAACGCAGCAGCAGCAGCAACCCAGCAGCAGCAGCGGCAGCAGCGGCAGCAACCAGCAGCAGCGAAGCGGCAACGGCAGCAGCTAGCGGCAGCGGCAGCAAGCAGCGGAGCGAGCCAGCGGCAGCAGCGACAAGCCAGCGGCAGCGGCGGCGGGCGTACGGCGGCAGCAGCAACGGCAGCAACCCAGCAGCAACAGCGGCAGCAGCAACCAGCAGCAGCGGCAGCGACAGCGAGCCAGCCAGCGGCATGCAGCTGGCAACGTAAACAGCAGCTAACAGCGCAGCCCAGCAGCGGCAGCAACGCAACAGCGGCGGCGGCAGCCAGCAGCGGCAGCGGCAGCGGCAGCAGCAGCAACGGTTGGCAGCGGCAGCGGCAGCAGCGAGCAGCGTAGCGGCAGCGGCAGCAGCAAGCCAGCAATAGCCAGCTGACAGCGAGCAGCGGCAGCGTATGGCAACAGCAGCAGCAGCGCGGCGGCGGCTGGCGGCGGCAGCGACAGCTAGCTGGCAGCAGCGGCAGCAAAGCAGCAGCAGCAACAACGAGCAGCGGCGGCGGCGGCGGCGGCAGCGAAACAGCGGCAACAGCAGCGCAAGCAACAAGCGCTTAGCAAAACAGCGGCAGCGGCGGCAGCAGCAGCAGCGGCGGCGGCAAGCCAGCGAAGCGAACAGCAGCAGCAGCAGCGGCGGCGAAGCGGCGGCCGGCCGCGGCAAGCGGCAGCGGCGGCGGTAATAGCGGCGGCGGCCCGACGGCAGCTGGCAACAGCCAGCAGCGGCAGCCGCCAGCAGCAACAACAACAGCAGCGGCGGCGGCTAGCGGCAAGCAGCGGCCTTAACAGCGAGCAACAGCAGCAGCAGCAACGCTTGGCGGCAAGCAGCGGCAACAGCAGCAGCAGCAACCAGCGGCAACAACTAGCAGCGGCAGCAGCAGCGGCAGCGGCGGCGGCAGCAGCGGCAGCAGCAGCCTTATCATATGGCAAGCGGCGGCTTAGCGGCTTAGCCAACAGCGGCAGCGGCAACAGCGACAGCGGCTTAGCGGCAGCGACAGCGGCGAGCAACCGGCGCTTATGGCAGCTTAGCAACCAGCGGCTTAGCAGCTGCTGCGGCAGCGCGCGGCGGCGTAACGAAGCCAGCGACAGGCGAAGCGGCTAGCGGCATGCAGCCCCTTAGCGGCAAGCATGCTGCATAGCGGCGGCAGCAGCAGCAGCAGGCAGCAGCGAAGCCTTTAGCGGCCAACAGCGAGCAGCAGCGGCAGCGGCAGCAATAGCGGCAGCGGCGGCTGCGGCGGCGCGAACGCGGCAACAGCTTAGCGAAGCAACAGCAGCGACAGCAGCAACAGCAGCAGCGGCAGGCAGCAGCGAGCTGGCGGCAGCGGCAGCAAGCCTTTGGCCCCTTCGCTGGCAGCGGCAGCAAGCAGCGGCAGCGGCAGCGGCAGCAGCAACCAACAGCAGCAGCGGCAACAGCGCAGCAGCCAGCGGCTTGAAGCTAGCGTAAGCGCTTAGCGGCAGCGGCCCAGCAGCAGCAGCAGCGGCAGCCAGCAAGCAGCGGCAACAGCGGCAGCTGCAACAGCGGCAGCAAGGCAGTAGCAGCAACGCAGGCAGCAAGCGGCAGCGTGGCAGCAGAACGGCGCGGCGTGACAACGCGGCGCAGCAGCGAGCCAGCGGCAGCGAGCGTAAACCAGTGATGGCCAGCCAGCGGCGCTTGGCGTAACCAGCAGCAGCAGCGGGCAACGTAGCGGCGGCAACAGCAGCAGCGGCCAGCAGCGGCGGCAGCGGCAGCAATAGCGGCAACAGCAGGCGGCGGCGGCAGCCTTCAGCAACCGCTGCTCAGCAACAGCGTAGCGGCGGCTTAGCGGCAGCAGCAACAGCATGCTAGCTCAGCAGCAGCAGCGGCAGCAACCTTGGCGGCAGCGGCAAGCAGCAGCAACAGTAGCGCTATAGCGAAGCAGCAGCAGCAGCTAGCCCAAGCAGCAAGCCAGCAGCGGCAGCGGCGGCGAAACAGCTAGCCAGCAGCAGCGGCAGCAGCGGCTTAGCGGCGGCGGCGGCGGCCCGGCAGCGGCAGCAGCCAGCAACAGCAGCAGCTGGCAGCAGCGGCAGCGGCAGCGCAGCCAGCCAGCAGCAGCGGCAGCAGCGGCGGCAAGCAGCAGCAGCGGTACACAGCAGCCAGCGACAACGGCGCTTGGCAGCAGCGAGCAACTTAGCCAGCAGCAAGGCGGCAATAGCCCAGCAGCAGCGGCAGCTTAACATGGCTTCAGCAACTGGCCAGGCAGCGGCGGCGGCAGCGGCGGCGGCAGCCAGCAGCCAGCTGCAATAGCAACTGCTCAACGCCTTAGCGAGCAGCAGCCTTACTTGCTTGCTTATGGCGGCCAGCGCATTTATCGGACAGCAGCAGCAGCAAGCAGCTGGCAGCTGCTAGCCATAAGCAAAAGCTGGCAGCAAGCAGCAAGCTGGCAGCAAGCAGCCCAATAGCAGGCAGCAGCAGCTGGCAGCCAACTTAGCGGCCTTCAGCGGCAGCGGCAGCCAGCAGCAGCAGCGGGTACCTTAAGCAACTAGCGGCAGAAACGCTTGGCGGCCAGCAACAGCGGCGAACCTTAGCGGCAGCGAACAGCAGCAGCTGGCGGCGGCAGGCAGCAGCAGCTAACATGGCAGCAGCGGCGTGCAACAGCGCAGGCTGGCAAACAGCAGCAGCGGCAGGTAACAACAGCAGCAGCGGCGGCGATTGACAACGGCAGCAGCAAACAGCAGCCGAACAGCAACAGCTTAGGCGGAAGCGTAGCGGCAACAGCAACAGCGGCGAGCTTAGCCAGCAGCGGCAGCGAGCAACGCTGGCAGCAGCGGCGCTTAACAGCGCTGCTTAAGCAGCAAGCAGCGCTTAGCCAAGCAGCAGCAGCAACCAACAGCAGCGGTAGCGAGCAGCGGCTGCTTAGCAACGCCTTGGCGAACAGCAGCCAGCGACACCATGTAGCAGCAACAGCAGCGGCGGCAGCAGCGCGGCGGCAGCAACAGCGAGCAGCAGCGAAGCAGCAGCAGCTGGCAGCAACAGCAGCAGCAGCCAGCAGCAGCGAAGCAGCTTAGCAACAGCAGCAGCAGCAACCAGCAGCTGGCTTAACAACAGCGCCAGCGGCAGCAGCGGTACCAGCAAGCAGCAACAGCGACGGCGGCAGCCCAGCTTGGCGGCTTAGCAGCGGCAACAGCCAGCTTAGCAGCAACTGAGCAGCAACCAGCAGCCCGGCCTTGGCGAGCAGCCCAGCGGCGAAAGCGGCGGCGGCGGCAGCAGCGGCAGCCAGCGGCAGCAGCGGCAGCAAGCGGCAGCGGCGGCAACCAGCAGCCAAGCTGGCGAGCAACAGCAGCAGCAGCGCGAAGCAACAGCGGCAACAGCAGCGGCGGCTAGCGAACAGCAGCAGCAGCCAGCGGCTTGGCGAACAGCAGCAGCAGCAGCGAGCAGGCAGCGGCATTGCAGCAGCAGCAGCGGCAAGCAAGCGGCAGCTAGCGAGCGGCGGCAGCAGCAGCGGCAGCAGCAGCAGCGCCAGCAGCGCTTAGCAGCGAGCAGCGGCAGCGGCAGCAGCAACAGCGAGCGGCGGCAACCTTAGGCAGCCGAGCGGCAGCCCGGCAGGCGAAAGCAGCGAGCAACCGGCGGCGGCCCAGCAACGCAGCTGCAAGCAGCAGCGGCGGCTGAACGCGGCAGCCAGCGGCAGCAGCAGCCAAGCAGCAACCTTAGCGGCAGCAGCAGCGGCAAGCAGCCTTACAGCGGCCAGCGGCCTGGCAGCAGGCAGCGGCAAGCAGCAGCGGCAGCAGGCGGCATAAAAAGCAGCGGCAGCAGCGGCAGCAGCGGCGGCGGCAACGGCGCTGACAAGCAGCAACGCAGCGGCAGCAGCGGCGGCAGCGGCGAGCGGCTGACAGCCAGCAGCAACAGCGGCAGCAACTGGCAGCGGCGGCGGCGGCAGCGGCGGCAGCAATGCAGCAACAACAACAGCGAAGGCAGCGCGGCAACAGCGGCTAGCAACGGCAGCTGCTACTGCTACTACTGCTACTGCTACTGCTGCTGCTGCTACTGCTACTGCTACTGCTACTACTGCTACTGCTACTGCTGCTACTGCTACTGCTGCTGCTGCTACTACTATTTACTTATTTATTTTTATTTTATTCCTTTTCAAATCTTTATGAATTTTAACACTATATAATTTTATTTTTATTTCTGATTTCCTTTTTTATCCTTTTCATTTGTCTGTGGCATTTTGGAAACTCGTTTATAAAATCTCAGAAACAAAGTGAATAAAAGACTGATCCGAGCTGTTCTGGGACAAACCGAAGCCTTGGGTGAAGTTTCCTGCGGATTCTCCGGGATCCTCCCACTCGGAACGTCTGTGTCCAAACCAGCGCTCCGGCCACGATCAGAACAGGAATTTAATTAAGATTCAACGGAAATCTGTGGGAGGACTGGACCAGGACTAAACCAGGACTAAACCAGGACTAGACCAGGACTAGATCAGGACTAAAGTAGGACTAAACCAGGACTGGACCAGGACTAAACCAGGACTGGACCAGGACTAAACCAGGACTAAACCAGGACTAAACCAGGATTAAACCAGGACTAAACCAGGACTAAACCAGGGCTGGACCAGGACTAAACCAGGACTAGACCAGGACTAAACCAGGACCAAACCAGGACTAGACCAGGGCTGGACCAGGACTAAACCAGGACTAGACCAGGACTAAACTAGGACTAAACAAGGCCTAAACCAGGACTAAACCAGGACTAAACCAGGACTAGACCAGGACTAGACCAGGACTAGACCAGGACTAAACCAGGACTAAACCAGGACTAAACCAGGACTAGACCAGGACTAAACCAGGACTAAACCAGGACTAGACCAGGACTAAACTAGGACGAAACATGGACTAGACCAGGGCTAGACCAGGACTAGACCAGGGCTGGACCAGGACTGGACCAGGACTAAACCAAGGCTGGACCAGGACTAAACCAGGACTAAAGCAGAGCTGGACCAGGACTAAACCAGGACTAAACCAGGACTAAACCAGGGCTAAACCAGGACTAAACCAGGACTAAACTAGGACTAAACAAGGACTAGACCAGGGCTAGACCAGGACTAGACCAGGGCTGGACCAGGACTAAACCAAGGCTGGACCAGGACTAAACCAGAACTAAACCAGGACTAGACCAGGACCAAACCAGTACTAGACCAGGACCAAACCAGGACTAGACCAGGACTAAACTAGGACGAAACCAGGGCTGGACCAGGACTAAACCAGGACTAGACCAGGACTAAACTAGGACTAAATGAGGCCTAAACCAGGACTAAACCAGGATTCAACCAGGACTAACTCAGGACCAACCCAGGTCTAGACCAGGACTAAAACAGGTCTAAAACAGGACTGAATCGGGACTAAACCAGGACTGAACAGTGCTTTCCCTGGCTTGTTCGAGGGTCCGTCACCTGCTTGTTTCTATGGATACATCACTGCTCTGCCTGTAATGTTCCGCAGTGTGACTTTAAACAGCTCGACTTTACATTTATTAATTTACAGGTGGTTTTAGAGCTCAAAAATACCTCGAATAACAGGTATTCTGACTGTGAGCGGGGTCGCCTCTCCACAGACCTGACCTGTAACCTGGTCTGGTTTGGTCTCCATGACGACAGAAAGGACCCTCCACCAGAAAAGTTACACAGTGCATCTTTAAGCTCACAAAAAACAACAACCTTTAAACATTTCCAAACTTAACCAAGAAACCAAAACAAATTTTTCTTTCAACTTTTTATTTGGACCCTTCTCCAAATTTTCTTCCATTTCACAAAATATTTACAAAAAAATTACCTTGTTTTGTCTCGTCTTTGTCCAACTTTTACCTCCTCGTCCGTCTCCTCTTCAGTCGCACCGTCACAAGTTTGATTTTTACAAAAACGTTAATAAAACTACGCCGTCCTCCTCGGTTTTACCTTCAGCTCCTTCCATTCGTTTTTTTTTTTTTTTATGTTTTTTTCTAATCCGAACGTCGTTATTTTTGCGTCGTGAGTCCGTTGCTTTGGGCCGCGAACAAGTCCAGAGTCTTAAAATGTGCTTAACCGAAAAAGGAAGTACAATTTTAGCATCTTCAAAGTACGTCCTGATGCTAACTGCGTGTCCGTTTCCTTCAACCGAAGTCATCAGCCGACGGAAACTGCGCGTCTTATTTTGAAAGGGAAGCCTTGCAACAGGAAGTCCCCATTTTGTTGGAAGGGAGGAGTGCTTTTTCTTTCACAAGAGGTTTAAAAAAAAAAATCGCCTCTTCAAAATCCAAAAACTCGATAGTATTTCGTTACAGTTCTGTCCCGTTAACGTCCGAAGTCCAGGCGACAAAATCCCAAAACTCGGCGTCGGTTTCGTTTGAGGAAAATCGTGGAAGATCGTTTTTGTGTTCAAGCCTTTTCAAAGGAAGGAAGTGCAGAAAACAAGAGCCCGGACGCGGCCGCAATTCTCAAAACCGAAATCGGCCGCGTCCCATTTCGGCCCCGAGCTCGATCCCTCTCCCGTAAGCCCCGCCCACGGAGCAGACGGAGGCTCCTGATTGGCTCGTTCCTCTCGGCGGACGTGACTGACGGGTGAGGGATCGAGGAAGCAAACAAACAAAACAGAAATGGGACGCGGCCGCTGCTTGTCATCACCAGATTTTGCGCTTTTCTGAACTTTTCTGAACTCGCTGCTTGGACGAACATTAGTTTTTATTAGTTTTAGACGTTCAAACTAAGATTCTTGTAATTTTGCCTTTTTTTTTTTTTTTTTTTTTTGAAAATTTGTGAAAATCTGTTTAAATTTCAAACAAATTATGAACGATCGTGTACCTGATTTTTTGTTTCTTTCTTTTGTCGGCTCTTGAGGTCAAAATAAGTCCGCTGTCCACTTTCTGCACCTAATTCTGAACCGTTTTACAATCCGAGAATCAGGAAGTCCGTATTTGCATCCTAGTCATTTGCATCCTTCGTTTTAGTCTAGTTTTCGTGACTAAAATTCTGCTCCAGTCGCTGAAAGTCGTGAAAAGTGCCATAGAAACAAAATTTGGAGCTCTGCAAACTGCTTAAAATGAACTCGCTACTTGGACAAACATTATTTTCAGATGGTTCAAACTAAGATTCTCGTAATTTCTCTTTTTTTTGGCTGAAAATTTTTTGTTGGCTGAAAATTTTAATTTAAAATCTGTTTTTCTGAACTCGCTACTTGGATGAACGTTATTTTTAGACGGTTCAAACTTGGATTCTTGTCATTTTGCCTCTTTTTTTTTTTTGCTGAAAATTCATGAAAATGTTTAAATTTCAAACAAATTAAGAATTATCTTGGTTTTGATTTTTGCAGGAAGTGCACGTTAGCATGCTAACTTTTTGATTAAACATCCGCTCCAGGTTTCTGAAAGTTGTGAAAAGTGCTTCTAAACGGAATCTGGACGACTGGAAACTGCTTAAAATGAATTTAAAATCAGTTTTTCTTGTTTTATGAGCCAAGAAAAATCAGGTACTTTAATCGACTGGAATTTTCCTTTTAACCAAAATTAAATTTACGCTAAAAGTGCGACCTGGATATAGCGTGATACATTTTAACAGCCACTTTAACAGTACTGCCTCCTGGTGGACAAAATGCGGTAATGACAAGCGCGTCCAACTCCGCAGAGGAGGAGATTTACGTTTCGAGAGAGTTTTGAATCGTGCCGTTTTGAAAAGAGATTAAAATATAAACGGCGTGAAAAGCGGCGACACGTTTACACGGAGCGAAACATTAAAACTATAACGTGGAGGGGAAAAAAAACAACAAAAAAAAAAAAGTCAGATCGGGTGGAAAAAGTGCGACGACAACATCTGCAGATTAACGCGACGGGAGGGCATCTGACACAGCCGGGACGTCCGTGTAAACGCGTCGCTCGTGCTCCTCAAACTCGACAACGGAACGACAAATGACAAATATATATTACGAACCAAACGCTAAACGCTTTTAAATCTCTATCTGCTTTTTTTCAAAATTATAAATAAAATAAATCTGGGCCGTACAGTGTGGGATCCTCGTGCCAAAGGGAATCTAAACATTTAACATGACATTAATAATAATAATAATAATAATAATAATAATAATAATAATAATAATGGTAAAACAACGATGACAGAAGATTAGAACGGAGAGTGAAGAGTTGTACCCTGCCCCCGAAGTCCGTGTGGTTACACTGGTGCCGATACAGTCTCCTGTGTTTTGTGCTGCTTTATTTGGTGTTTTTAAACGTCGACAGAAGCAAAAATGTAGTGATTTTACGTTTCTTTTTCGCAGAATCCAATTGGAAATGCTGAGAAACGGCATTTTAAGACTCGGTTTGTTTGTTTGGGGGTTTTTTTTGAGTTTTTTAACCGAGTCTGAAGCCAAAAGAGTTCAAAGTTGTCTTATTTTGAAAGGTTTAGGCCCATATATTTACATTTTTTTTCCCAGTTTATAGACAGATTTTTGTGTTTTGTGAAAGTAATTTTGAAATTATGAAAAACTGTAAGAATTTAAGGCTTGGTTGATTTCAATTTCTTTCACCGACTAAAGTCTGAAGCTAAAATAGTTCAAAGTTGTCTTATTTTGAAGGGTTTGGGTTCGTATATTTTCATTTTATTCCAATTTACAGTTAGACTCGGTTTGTTTGTTTGTTTGTTTGAGTTTTTTAACCGAGTCTGAAGCCAAAATAGTTCAAAGTTGTCTTATTTTGAAGGGTTTAGGTTCATTTGCAGGTTATTAGTTCATATATTAAGTTCCAAACTGAAAACCTTAGAACAAGAAAATCACATTTTAGTGCTTTGTGGAAGCCATTTTGAAATTTATTAGTTTCTGTTACAAACTAAAGTCTGAAGCTAAAAGAGTTCAGTTGTCTTATTTTGAAAGGTTTATTTTTTTTATTTCAATTTATAGTCGGATTTTTATGTGTTTTGTGAAAGTCATTTAGACATTTTGAAAAACTAAGAATTTAAGGCTCGGCTGATTTCAGTTTCTTTAACCAAGAGTCAATCTAAAAGAGTTCCAAAGTTGTCTTATTTTGAAGGGTTTAGGTTCATTTGTTGGTCAAGCATAATTTCATATATTAAATTAATTTATTCCAACTTATAGTCAGATTTTTGTGTTTTGTGAATTTTTTGAAAACATCATTCAAGACTTGGTTTGTCTATTTATTTCCATTTCTTTTACCAACCCAAATTTCAAACTAAAAGAGTTAAAAGTTGTCTTATTTTGAAAGGTTTAGGTTAATTTGCTAATTTTTAAATAGAAAGTGAGCAACAACAAACTCCCATTTTTGTGTTTTGTGGAAACCATTTAAAATTTTTGAAAACATAAAATTTAAGACTTGGTTTGTCTATTTATTTCAATTTCTTTTACCAACTCAAATTTCAAGCTAAAAGAGTTAAAAGTCGTCTTATTTTGAAAAGACGGGATGCCTCATAAAAGGAAATTACATGTTTTGCGTTTTGTGGACGCCATTTTGAAAATATAAAACTTGGGTTTGTTTGTTTATTTTAATTCTAAATAGAGTGAACAGCAAATTATAATTTTTGTGTTTTTGAAAATTTGAAAAACTGAATTTAAGAACTGGTTTATTAAGTCAACTTCAACCAAAGAAAGTCTGAAGCTAAAAGAGTTAAAAAATGTTCTTATTTTGAAAGGTTTGTGTTGTGGAAGTTGTATTTTGAAACTTTAATTTGCAGGTCCTGCGTAAGTTCATACTTTTTTATTATTTATTCCAACTGATAAAAACCCAGGCCTGAATTTGAAACGAAATGGTCTAAACTTGAAAAAATTTGGAACAGAAATTCAAATTTTTGTTTTGTTTTGTGGAAGCCATTTTGAAATTTTGAGAATTTTTGGGTAAATAAAGGAATAACAACCCTGAAGCTTCGAACATTTCAATAATTGGGTTTTTTTTTTAAATCGGACGTTTTACAGTTTTTTGTTTTGTCTTTTTAACTTTGAAACTAATTTATAAAAAGAAAATATCGAACTCTGCTTCCTTATTTATTTCTTTGTTTATTTCAACTGTGCCGACGACGTGATCGGGATGAAAAGGAATCATTTTATTTTGAAAGAGAAGATTTTTTAGAAGGGAATGCTTAGAAAAAAGGGCTAAAAATTTCAAAATTATCTGGAGGAGTCACCGAAACCCACCCGGACACAGGCAGAACATGCAAACTACACGTTTTTTCAAGTATTTTAAGTCCTCAGACGTAGTGCTGCAGATTTCGTTTTCAAGTGCAGAGGTCGGACGGGAGCAGCCGGAATCCGATGCATATTTTTTGCAGAAGTGCTCGTTGCATAAAATTTTTAAAAAGTCGTTCGGCAAATCGTAAAATCACTACATTTTGTCTGTCGACGTTTTGTTTTCTGCAAAAATCAAATATCTGTTTGAGCTGAAATCACTTGAATTCAGAATCGTGATTTTGATTCTGACTTGTTTTTTTTTTATTAAATGATTTTTTTTTTGTTGCATTTTAATATTTCAAAGTGTTTTTAATACGTTTATACTTCATTAAGACACAGTAGATACATTTTAAGTGTTATTTTTTACAATTTATCTCAGTTTTTAATATTTAAGATGTATTTTATTTAAAAAAAAAAAAAAAAAATTATCTTCTCTATATTATAACGTTTCCTTACGACAAACCTGGAGTCGTTTTGTTTCATTCACACAAGTTTAACGCACAAAAACCCTGCAGATTTAGACTCCGAGTTCTTCTCCGAAACTGAAAACACTCTGTTCCACCTTGTGATGTCATTATGCTGTAATACAGGAAGTGCTCCACAGTGTTTTTAAACTCCACCCACCTTCACGTGAATCATTTGAATGATTTTTTAGCTCAGGAATTTCCGATCTCGACTGAAGTAAAGGTAAAAAAAAAAAAAAAAAAAAACGTTAAAAAACCTACCGCTTGATGACATCACAAGGTGGAACGGAGCGTTTTGAGGTTTGGAGATGTAGACGGACGAATAATAAAGAGTCACTCAAACTCGTAAATGCAACAAAACGCAACTCCAGGTCTGTTTCTGAGGAGTTACAAGAGTCAGTTTTGGGTAATTTAAGACCTTTAAGTGAAAAACTAAATTGCGAGAACTCAAAATAATCTCGTCCATCAGTTTCAAATTCCGAATTCAAGTGATTTCATCTCGCGAATACTGAGTTTCTGCAGCGCGGAGCCCCGGTCTGTGTTAACTGGTGACGTAGTGTTTGGTGGAAGGTTGTCCGTAGAGCCCGTAGAAGTCGGCGTGTCTGTGGGTTTGAGAAGCGTCGATCCAATCCCGCACGGCCAGTCCCTGCATGGTGGGCCCCCCGGAGGCCAGGCCGGGCGGCGGCGGCGGCGGCGGGTAATCCTGCGCGCTCACCCAGGGAAAGGAGCCCGATCTGGGGTACGGAGGGTGCCCGCGGTGCCCCGAGACCGAGGGGACCCCGGAGCAGTAGCAGTTATCCATGGTGCACACGAGGATCTTGCGTCCGCCGTACTGGGGCAGCTGGGACGCGTGCGAGGACCCGCCCCCTCCGCCGCTGCTGCCCGGGAAGTGGGAGGAGCTGAACACGGAGCCCGAGTGGTGATTGGACGAGGAGGTGGCGGAGTCGTTGAGGCAGGGCGGGGCCAGGGGCGGCTGCTGCGGCGCGTTGGCGGACTGGCCCTCGCCGGAGGAGGACGTGCCCAGGTACGGCTGCTTGGGCGCCGAGGAGGACGACGAGGACGAGTCTTTGTAGCTGGTTTTGTTGGAGGAAGAGGAGGACGCCGAGGAGGATTCGGGGAAGGCGGACGAGTGCTTGCGCTTTTCGGCCGATCCGGAGCCGTGGCCGCTGGGGAACGCCGCCACGGACTGAAGGAACGCCGAGGGAGGGGTCAGGGGGGCTGGAGAGAGAGAGACAAACAATCAAACGCAAACCTACACAAAACCCGTCAGTCGTTGGTGCTTCATTTGTGCTGCAAAAGGTTTTGTTGGATTTTATTTTCGGCCGATCCAGCCCCTCAAAATGTGAAACAGCCCCAAAACGGGCAGAAAATTACGCGAAACGTTTGTATTTCGTTTGTGTGAGTAAATTTCTAAGATTATTTATTATTTTTGCAAAATTATATGACGTCATTTCGACTCAGCTGATCTGAGGCTGTGGAAAAGTCTGGATCTTTAGTTAGTTTAGTTAGTTTAGTTGTCAAAAATATTGCGCTATTAACGTGTTAACTCAAAACTATTTTAATGGCGTTATTTTTTTTTATCGTGAGTTAATGCTCTTTGTGACCGAGTGGACAAGTTTTTTCATAAGCTGAGGCCACTGCTGTAACGTTAGAAGAACTACAGGATCCGACTGTAAACAGGAAGAAAACAATTTGTACGAAACTGAGGAGTCCCGTTTGGAGGCGCTGGGCCAATGCCCCCGCACGAGCAAAACACGAAACAAAGTCTGCTTCAAAACATCTGGCGAATCCGCAACAAGGACCACGGACAGCGACCGACAGAAGCCCCGCCCCCCTCTCCCCCCCTCACCACATCCACAAACTCACAGAGGAGCAAAGCAGCAGGACCCGCACCCGCCGCACCAGGCAACAGATGCCAACAGCACCGAGCAATGACGCCCTGTCCGCAGCCCGACAGGTGCTAGTGCGTCCACGGAACCGCAGGCAACCGCCCGAGGAAAAGCACGAGCGCCCGAGCACGACACGGCCCAAAAGTCCCAGCGCAGGTGCCCCGGGTGCAGCAGGTGTTGGGGCGACAAACACAGACTAACTGCAGCTCACCGGACGTCCCTCAGCCATGAGAACTGCCTCAGGTCACATTACTTCACCCGTTATGTGACTGAAGACAGAAGAGACTCTTCAGTCGCACTGACGACTGTTCTGGTTTGCAATTTAAAAAACCATCTGCACAAAGCCTTTCCACTTTTCTATGTGGATTAGAGGATTAAAGTGATTCAAGGGACGAAAAATGTGTGATTAATCACGGTTAAGTATGACATTTACGGTTTGGATGGATTGACTAATTCACTAATGTTAATAATAATCCAGACTTTTCCACAGCCTGAGATCTTTTCTCTGGGGGCTGTAGTTTAGGTTTTGTTTTGTCCGGCTGCAAAATGACCAAATAAACTTCTACTACTAAAAAAAACAGGTAAAAATCGCCACAAAATCAGACCTTTTTAAAACCTGTCAGTCCCTGTCAGTCCCTGTCAGCCCCTGTCAGTCCCTGTCAGTCCCTGTCAGTCCCGGTCAGTCCCGGTCAGTCCCTGTCAGTCCCTGTAAGTCCCTGTAAGTCCCTGTCAGTCCCGGTCAGTCCCTGTCAGTCCCTGTAAGTCCCTGTCAGTCCCGGTCAGTCCCTGTCAGTCCCTGTAAGTCCCTGTCAGTCCCTGTCAGTCCCGGTCAGTCCCTGTCAGTCCCTGTAAGTCCCTGTCAGTCCCTGTCAGTCCCGGTCAGTCCCTGTCAGTCCCTGTAAGTCCCTGTCAGTCCCGGTCAGTCCCTGTCAGTCCCGGTCAGTCCCTGTCAGCCCCTGTCAGTCCCTGTAAGTCCCTGTCAGTCCCTGTCAGTCCCTGTAAGTCCCGGTCAGTCCCGGTCAGTCCCTGTCAGTCCCTGTCAGTCCCGGTCAGTCCCGGTCAGTCCCTGTCAGTCCCTGTCAGTCCCTGTCAGTCCCTGTCAGTCCCGGTCAGTCCCGGTCAGTCCCTGTCAGTCCCTGTCAGTCCCGGTCAGTCCCTGTCAGTCCCTGTCAGTCCCTGTCAGTCCCTGTCAGTCCCTGTCAGCCGAACACGAGCAGTTTGTGATACTTTCCGCTCTGTGGGAAAAATCCTTTCTGGGCAGGAGGGATTTTTTCGCCAAAGTTCAGCACCTCCAGATGTGTGAGCAGATAAATGCTTAAATCTCTCTTATAATTTCCAAACATAAACACAAACTGATCGGTCTCGTGGTCCCAGTGGTCACGAGGGCTCAGAGAACCCGTCAGAGCTGCACTCACTTTCCAGTGTTCTGCGGAGGCTCTTCTCCCTCTTGGAGATCTCAGACAGGAACAGTTTGGAGTTGAGGTTTCCCACTTTGTACGGGGGGAGACTGGAGCCCACGCACGCCTGAGACCTGAGGAACGAGGAGAAGATGTGAGGAACCTGAGGAACGAGGAGAACATGTGAGGAACCTGAGGAACGAGGAGAACATGTGTGGAACCTGAGGAACGAGGAGAACATGTGAGGAACCTGAGGAATGAGGAGAACATGTGAGGAACCTGAGGAATGAGGAGATCATGTGTGGAACCTGAGGAACCTGAGGAACGAGGAGAACATGTGAGGAACCTGAGGAACGAGGAGAACATGTGAGGAACCTGAGGAACCTGAGGAACGAGGAGAACATGTGAGGAACCTGAGGAACGAGGAGAACATGTGAGGAACCTGAGGAACCTGAGGAACGAGGAGAACATGTGAGGAACCTGAGGAACGAGGAGAACATGTGAGGAACGAGGAGAACATGTGTGGAACCTGAGGAACGAGGAGAACATGTGAGGAACCTGAGGAACGAGGAGAACATGTGAGGAACCTGAGGAACGAGGAGAACATGTGAGGAACCTGAGGAACGAGGAGAACATGTGAGGAACCTGAGGAACGAGGAGAACATGTGAGGAACCTGAGGAACGAGGAGAACATGTACTTGCACTTATATTTACTTTAAAGGGCCCGTGTTCCACGTTGTGATGTCATGTGATGATCCTAAAACCAGGTCTGAACCAGGACTAAACTCAGGACTAAATCAGGACTAAACCCAGGAGAAAACAAATTCTGAACCGGGAGTAAAATCAGGATTAAAACAGGTCTAAACTAGGACTAAACCAGGATTTAAACCAGGTCTGAACCAGGATTAAAACCTGGTCTAAAACAGGACTGAACCAGGACTGAACCAAGATTAAACCATGACTAAACCAGGTTGGAACCATGACATAAACCAGGACTAAACCAGGACTAAAACCCGGACTGAACCAGGACTAAACCAGGACTGAACCAGGACTAAACCAGGTCTAAACCAGGACTGAACCAGGACTAAAACCCGGACTGAACCAGGTCTAAACCAGGACTGAACCAGGACTAAACCAGGTCTAAACCAGGACTGAACCAGGACTAAAACCTGGACTGAACCAGGACTAAACCAGGACTGAACCAGGACTAAACCAGGTCTAAACCAGGACTGAACCAGGACTAAAACCCGGACTGAACTAGGACTGAACCGAGACTAAACTAGTTCTGAACAAGGACTAAACCAGGTCTGAATCAGGACTAAAACCAAGTCTGAACCAAGACTAAAATCAGGACTAAACCAGGACTAAACCAGGTCTAAACCAGGTCTAAACCAGGTCTAAACCAGGACTGACCTGTCTGTGAGGATCTTGACGGGTTTGGTGTTCTTCATGAAGCTCAGTTGTTCAGATTTCTCGAACACCGTGTTGATGGAGCTGATGAGCTTCTGGGCCTCGTGTCTCTGCTCCCCCAGGGCCAGGACCTGGGCCGAGTTCTCCTGACAGAACCTGGACTGGGCCCGGTCCAGGGCCTCCAGAGTCCGGACCAGATCCTCCTCCAGGACCTGGTGCATCCTCTGGTACTGCAGACGCACCTCCTCCTTCAGCTCGCACACGCGGTCCTGCAGGGGGCGCCACAGAGACAGCGTGAGTGTGGGAGTGTCAGGTGCCCTCCCAGGATTCTGCTGTGTCCCTGTGAGTCAGATGCCCTCCCACGACCCTCCTATAACAGGGGCAACTTGCAGCTTTTTCATCCTTCTCTTGTGTAAAGGAGAACTGTTTTTTTTTTAATAAATCGCACTTTTTTTTCATAGTTTTAGTGTTTCCTGCAACTTAACCCTCGAAGACCCACGACATCGTACACGACTCAGAGGAATATGTTTCTATAACCGCAGAACTTTGTAACGGTAAAAGACAGAAACGTCCTTTTCCCCTCTGAAAGTGCAGACATAGAGGTTTCCGTACATTTCTGCGGCTTTATCCTACGTCACACTCACGCTGTGTGATGACGGGAGCAAAACGAGTGTCCAACAGGAACTTTGTTTTCCCCAAACTCATGCGCTCCGTCCATTTTGATCGAGCCAAACTTTGCCAAAGAGTGAAGTGAGTCAAGATGGTCGACTCCTCTGACTGTGTGTGTTTAGAACGAGGGAAAAAGTCGCTCTGAGTGGAGTTAATTCTCACACACATGGAAAATGACACATGTTGGTGTGTGTAATTGTGCATCTCTATTTCTATTTTTATTTCAAGGTTTATTTCAGTCCAAATGAACAAATCCAAATGTAATTTCCACCCTGGAAATGCAGAAGTGCTGTGGCTCTGGCCCTGGACCTGACAGGAGCTGTTTTCAGGACTGGACCAGGAAAGTCATGGAGCCACTGCACTTTTTTTGTTTTTAGGGCAATAAGGAGATTTTTAATTTACTTACAGACTTGATATTTTACATTTTTGTAGCTCAGGCCCTAAATTAAGCCTTTTTTATGTCCAAAAAGTTGTTTCTACATGTTTGCTGTGTGTTTTGTATAAAAAAGTGTGAATTTTATTTATTTATTTATTTTCATCTCTATTTCTGGTCCTGTAGCTTTTCTCACAGCCTCATGACACAACTACAGCAGCAGATTGTGAAATAACAGGTGGGACTGAACAAAAGGAGGTAGAACACTTCATTAGGGGTAAAAGGGGCAGTTTTAAAAGCAAAATTAAGAAAAGAAATCCAGGCGAGGAGAAATGTACTAAAATTGCCCTCAGGTCTTCAGGGGTTACATCTGCAAAATATAAATTCCCATGTTTGTTATTTTCACAGTGACGGCCATGAGGGGGCGCTCTAGGCTTGTGTGCCGGTATCTGCTGCTCCTGTTACTCCTGAACCACTGAAAACACAAACGCCCCAAAAGAAAATCATACAGATCAGTGAGACTCTGCGGCTCAGCTTTAATTTGTGGCTCTCGAGCATAAATCAGAAATAGAAACACATTTCCAGATGTGCTCCAGAAACACAGAGTGAAGATTACAAACAAACATCTGAGGATCAGGGACCGGCACAATTAGCCGACTAATCGATAAGAAGAATTTTGTGGATCATGTTCAGTTTTAAGGTGGAAATTACATTTGGATCTGTTCATTTTGAGTGAAATAAACCTTTAAATAAAAATAGAGGGATGTGTAATTACACACACCAATCATCAGAATCAGAATCAGAATCAGAATCAGAATCAGAATCAGAATTACTTTTCTTCATCCCCGAGGGGAAATTTTCTTTGTTACAGATGCAACCGACCAAGAACATGTACATCGAACAAGTTACAAAATAAGCTAAATACAATAAGATAAAAGATAAAATAGCTCTCTCTGGGAAACTATTTACATCAGTGACATATTTATGACTATATACATGTGTGAGCAGGGAATAGGATGAAAAGGATTGAGTAGTTTGTGAGTTAAAGTGCAGCGTTCAACAGTTTGATGGCGACAGGCAGGAAAGATTTCCTGTGTCTCTCAGTGGAGCAGCGGCAGCCGCAGTCTATGGCTGAAAGAGCTCCTCTGATTGGCCAGCACCTTGTGGAGGGGGTGGGAGGGAGAGTCCAGAATAGTCCAGATTTTGTCCAGTATTCTCCTGTCCAACACCACCGCCAGAGAGTCCAGCTCCTCCCCCACAACATGTCCAGCCTTCCTAATGATCTTCTCGAGTCTATTAGTGTCCAAGATGCGTAATTTTCCATTTATGTGAGAATTACCGTATTTTCCGGACTATAGAGGCACCGGTATATAAGCCGCATCCACTCTATTTTTAATCTTTTTTTTTTTTAAAGTATATACAAGCCGCTGATATTTATGTTGAAAAATGAGATATTTACTGCATCTACAGAACGATTTTGTACAGTAAATGTACATTTATGTACCTGAACAGATTCTTTCTGAACAGTGTCTTTTAACACGGCAGAAACTGTGCTCATTAAAACGGGTCAAAAACAGAAAAGAACCGGTAATTGACCTTCATTTCTCCTGTGCAGTGAAACCACGAGTCACTTTAATCATCTCCACTGAAACCACTGACCCGAGCTCACAGCAGCAGCAGGTGGAGGTCTGCGGGACACAATCTTCAGTCCCGCTCCCGCCCGCAATAAACTTTCAGAATGTTCTTTCAGAATGTTCTTTCAGATGCTCTTATTATACATCCATGGTCCTGCGCCGCACTGTTTTCTGTTGGGTCCCGTGGGTCCCGCGGGTGCAGGGCTCTACAGCGGTTTCCTTCCTGGAGCAACATCGACGCCTTCAACTTAAAACTTGCATCATACAAACTCCTTCGTTTGCTTTTCATGATGAAGGGGCGAGGATTTGAAAATAATTACCAGTTAGTAATTTGTCGTGCGGGTTATATCTGCCAAACAAAAAGTAGCGTATTCTTCTCCGTCTATCTTGTTTTTGAAATTCCGGTCAGAGCGCCCCTAGTGGTGGAAGAAAAAAATCTAAATTTAGCCGCTCCGCACCAAAAGCCGCACGGTTCAAAGCCTGGGGAAAAAAGTAGCGGCTTATAGTCCGGAAAATACGGTAACTCCACTTAGAGCGACTTTTTCCCTCGTTCTAAACACACACAGTCAGAGGAGTCGACCATCTTGACTCACTTCACTCTTTGGCAAAGTTTGGCTCGATCAGAATGGACTAAATAAAGTCGCAGTTGCAGTAAACACTTTATAAGAGTCTAAAGTATTTTGTGGCTCCGGTGTTTTCTTTCCTGTGGGAGACGCTCCAAACGCCCTTCGGAGTATTTAAGTTTGTTCACCCCTGTCCTGGATATCTCAATGTGTGTCAGATGCCCTCCCGTGCTCCTGCGTATACCCTCGTGTGTCAGATGCCCTCCCGTGCTCCTGCGTATACCCTCGTGTGTCAGATGCCCTCCCGTGCTCCTGCGTATACCCTCGTGTGTCAGATGCCCTCCCGTCCTCACCTCCACCACACATTTGTCCGAGTCCAGTTTGCAGAGCTGCTCCTCGATCTCCTGCACTCGCTCCTCCACCTTCTCCTGCTGACGGAGCAGAGTTTGCTGCAAAACAAACGACAAAAACAGCTTAAAATCACGTTTTTTATTTCACTTTTCACAGGATTAACCAGCTCCTCTGCACAGACACAGGCAGAACGTGCAAACTCCACAGAGAACAGGCTGGGAGCCAAACCAGGGACCTTCTTACTGTCTGAAGATTTACTTGTTTTAGTCCTAGTTTTGTCCCACTCCTGGTCGTGGTCTAGTCCTGGTCTAGTCCAGGTCTAATCCTGGTCTAGTCCTGGTCTAGTCCGGGTCTAGACCTGGTTTAGTCCTGGTTTAGTCCTGGTTTAGTCCCAGATAAATCATCAAACGTTTGTTTTGCATAAGGATGTAAAATGTTTGCTTAAGTTTAAATGTTTACATGTGTTTTCTAGTCCTGCTTTAGTCCTTGTTCAGTCCTGGCTTAGTCCTGTTTTAGACCTGGTTTAGTCCTGGTTTAGTCCTTGTTCAATCCTGGCTTAGTCCTGTTTTAGACCTGGTTTAGTCCTGGTTTAGTCCTTGTTCAGTCCTGGTTTAGTCCTGTTTTAGACCTGATTTAGTCCTGGTTTAGTCCTGCTTTAGTCCTGGTTCAGTCCTGGTTTAGACCTGGTTTAGTCCTGGTTTAGTCCTTGTTCAGTCCTGGTTTAGTCCTGGTTTAGTCCTTGTTCAGTCCTGGATTAGTCCAGCTTTAGTCCTGGTTCAGTCCTGGTTTAGACCTGGTTTAGTCCTGGATTAGTCCTGCTTTAGTCCTGGTTCAGTCCTGGTTTAGTCCTGGTTCAGTCCTGGTTTAGTCCTGGTTTAGTCCTGGTTCAGTCCTGGTTTAGACCTGGTTTAGTCCTGGATTAGTCCTGCTTTAGTCCTGGTTCAGTCCTGGTTTAGTCCTGGTTTAGTCCTGGTTCAGTCCTGGTTTAATCCTGCTTTAGTCCTGGTTCAGTCCTGGTTTAGACCTGGTTTAGACCTGGTTTAGTCCTGCTTTAGTCCTGCTTTAGTCCTGGTTCAGACCTGGTTTCATGTGTACTTCCTGATAAGTGGGAATTCTCGACGCTTTAACGTGACTCATGGATCAGAACTTCCTGCGACCAAACTCCAGCTCCACAGAGGCTCCGCTGAACCAGAACCCGACGGTCCGGAGATCCAAGTCCCCAGAACGACTCCGGGAGGAGGAGTCCCATCCCGGAGGTCCAAGTCCCCAGAACGACTCCGGGAAGAGGAGTCCCGTCCCGGATGTCCAAGTCCCCAGAACGACTCCGGGAAGAGGAGTCCCGTCCCAGAGGTCCAAGTCCCCAGAACGACTCCGGGAAGAGGAGTCCCGTCCCAGAGGTCCAAGTCCCCAGAACGACTCCAGGAAGAGGAGTCCCATCCCGGAGGTCCAAGTCCCCAGAACGACTCCGGGAAGAGGAGTCCCATCCCGGAGGTCCAAGTCCCCAGAACGACTCCGGGAAGAGGAGTCCCGTCCCGGAGGTCCAAGTCCCCAGAACGACTCCGGGAAGAGGAGTCCCGTCCCGGAGATCCAAGTCCCCAGAACGACTCCGGGAAGAGGAGTCCCATCCCGGAGATCCAAGTCCCCAGAACGACTCCGGGAAGAGGAGTCCCGTCCCGGAGGTCCAAGTCCCCAGAACGACTCCGGGAAGAGGAGTCCCGTCCCGGAGGTCCAAGTCCCCAGAACGACTCCGGGAAGAGGAGTCCCGTCCCGGAGGTCCAAGTCCCCAGAACGACTCCGGGAAGAGGAGTCCCGTCCCGGAGGTCCAAGTCCCCAGAACGACTCCGGGAAGAGGAGTCCCGTCCCGGAGATCCAAGTCCCCAGAACGACTCCGGGAAGAGGAGTCCCGTCCCGGAGATCCAAGTCCCCAGAACGACTCCGGGAAGAGGAGTCCCGTCCCGGAGATCCAAGTCCCCAGAACGACTCCGGGAAGAGGAGTCCCGTCCCGGAGGTCCAAGTCCCCAGAACGACTCCGGGAAGAGGAGTCCCGTCCCGGAGGTCCGCGGAGCTTCCGGGGAATGTTTTTCTGTGGTAAACGTGCGTGTAAATGCGGCGTATTCTTCCGCCGGCTTTACACGTCTGCCCCATCACCATCGTCGCGCATTGAGGGACTATTTTCTCACATATCAGTCCGCCTGACTGATATGTGAGAAAATAGTCTCAATGCGCGACGATTCAGGCGACGCAAATGTTAGTTTTATTTCATTACGTTTTATTTTATTACATTATCCGATCGACACAGACGTTCGCGTGGAGTTCTAATAGTTAATAATAAAAATAATGTGTCAAATAATCATTTCTGTGCACGGAGTTTTGGCCATAGAGATATCATAAAATCGAAATGGAAAATTCGAAAACAAAACAAAAACTAAAATCAGCATTTTTTTTTATTGATGTAAATATTTATATAGAAACTGTTAAAAATATGAACGATAAAAAAGCGTAAAGACAGTGGAATTCTGCAGTAAAACTTTATATTCCACTATATTCTCACTTTTTCTTTGTTTTATGTCTTATTTTGAAAGAATCGGTTCGGGCCTAAACCGGGACTGAACCAGGACTGAACCAGGACTGAACCAGGACTGAACCAGGACTGAAAGCAGGTCTAAACTGGGACTAAAATCAGGACTAAAACCAGGACTAAAACCAGGCCTGAACCAGGATTAAAACCCAGACTGAAGTAGGACTGAACCAGGTCTGAACCAAAACTAAAACTAGGACTAAACCAGGTCTGAACTAGGACTTAAATCAGGACTAAAAACAGGTCTAGAACCAGGTCTGAAAGCAGGACTTAATTAGGACTAAACCAGGACTAAAATTAGGACTAAAAGCAGAACTAAACCAGGTCTGGACCAGGACTAAAATCAACACTAAAATCAAGACTAAAACCAGGTCTAAACCAGGACAAAACCAAGTCTAAACCAGGTCTAAACCAGGACTAAACGAGGACTAACCCAGGTCTTAACCAGGTCTAAACCAGGTCTAAACCCGTCCTGGACCAGGTTTAAACCAGGACTAAACCAGGTCTAAACCAGGTCTGAACCAGATCTAAACCAGGACTAAACCAGGACTAAACCAGGACTAAACCAGGTCTAAACCCGTCCTGGACCAGGTCTAAACCAGGTCTAAACCAGGACTAAACCAGGTCTAAACCCATCCTGGACCAGGTCTAAACCAGGACTAAACCAGGACTAAACCGGGTCTAAACCGGGTCTAAACCGGGTCTAAACCCGGTCTAAACCCGGTCTAAACCCGGTCTAAACCCGGTCTAAACCCGGTCTAAACCCGGTCCAAACCCGGTCCAGGTCTCTTGCCCCTGTGCTGGGCAGATAAGAGCCTCAGTCCCTCATTGTCCTGCCTCCTCTGCTTTGTTTGTCATTCCTGCACATGGAAAAACACGGCTCCACTCGGCCATTTCACCCCCTCCGGCGCGGCGTTCCCCCCGGACCGTCGAGCTGCCGCTTTTACTCCCGTTTATCTTCCGTTCTAACATTTATTTTCACATTTATTTCCATGTTTATTCCACGTGACGCTGTTTTCTGATCTGTGTCATTAAAATGTCGTTCCCTCCTCACAAACAGACCTGGAGCTGCGTTTTGTCTCATTCACACCGGCACATTTGGACTCTGAGCTCTTCTCTCAAGCTGAAAACACCCCGTTCCACCCTGTGATGTCACGATGTGGTGATACGGGTAAAGCTCCACCGCGTTTTCAAACCCCAGACACCTTCACGAGAATGATTTTTGGTCATTTCAGAGCTGGAAAAGAGGATTTCTGCTGAGCTAAAGGTGAAAGCAGCAGTGAACTTGAAAAGTGCCACTTCATGACATCACAAGGTGGAACACACCCTACTCCACCCTCACTCTGAGCTGTGGTTTAGTCCAAATTTAGTCCAGGTTTAGTCATAATTTAGTCCAGGTTTATTTCAGTTTAAATCATTTTTATACGCCCGTTGTGTAAGACGGGGTATTATGGTATGGCGCTGTCCGTCTGTCCGTCCGTCCGTCCGTCCGTCCGTCTGTCCGTCCGTCTGTGGACACTTCAAAGCTTTGAAGTCTTTGAAGCTTTGTCTTCATGAAAGATCTGAACTCTCTTCTCAAATGTTCTGCTGCTGAAAGTGAGAACAACCCACATTCTCTGCTTCTTTGAGCTTTGACACATTAAAGCTTTGTAGTGTCTTTAAGTTCTGTTGCTGCGATCTGATTGGTGGAATTCCGATTCTAGAATTCTATATACAATAATTCAAAGTACGGATGTATTTTGCCCCGCTGGAGGAGCTCTTGTTTAGTCCAGGTTTAGTCCAGGTTTAGTCCAGGTTTAGTCCAGGTTTAATCCAGGTTTAGTCCAGTTTAACTCATGTTTTAGTCCAGGTTTAGTCCAGGTTTAGTCCAGGTTTAGTCCAGGTTTAATCCAGGTTTAGTCCAGTTTAACTCATGTTTTAGTCCGGGTTTAATCCAGGTTTAGTCCAGGTTTAATCCAGGTTTAGTCCAGTTTAACTCATGTTTTAGTCCAGGTTTAATCCAGGTTTAGTCCAGGTTTAATCCAGGTTTAGTCCAGTTTAACTCATGTTTTAGCCCAGGTTTAGTCCAGGTTTAGTCCAGGTTTAGTCCTTGTGTAGTCCAGGTTTAGTCCAGGTTTAGTCCAGGTTTAATCCAGGTTTAATCCAGGTTTAGTCCAGGTTTAGTCCTTGTGTAGTCCAGGTTTAGTCCAGGTTTAGTCCAGTTTAAATCATGTTTTAGTCCAGGTTTACTCCTTTCTAATCCTCATTTAGTCCTGGTCTAGTCCAAGTTTAAATTATGCCCCTCTCACCCGTACATCGTTATGCCCCTCCCTCCCTCCCGTACGTCGTTATGCCCCTCCCTCTCACCCGTACATCGTTATGCCCCTCCCTCCCGTACGTCGTTATGCCCCTCCCTCCCGTACGTCGTTATGCCCCTCCCTCCCGTACGTCGTTATGCCCCTCCCTCCCGTACGTCGTTATGCCCCTCCCTCCCTCCCGTAGTTATGCCCCTCCCTCCCGTACGTCGTTATGCCCCTCCCTCCCTCCCGTACGTCGTTATGCCCCTCCCTCCCGTACGTCGTTATGCCCCTCCCTCTCACCCGTACGTCGTTATGCCCCTCCCTCCCGTACGTCGTTATGCCCCTCCCTCTCACCCGTACGTCGTTAAACCTCCCTCTCACCCGTACGTCGTTATGCCCCTCCCTCTCACCCGTACGTCGTTATGCCCCTCCCTCTCACCCGTACGTCGTTATGCCCCTCCCTCTCACCCGTATGTCGTTGCGGCGCAGCTCCACGTCGCTCACAGCGTGCCCGTGGGTGGGGTGGCAGCGGGCGAAGCAGCAGTACTGGCACACGGCGGTCTGCTCGGCGTCGCAGTGGTACAGGCGGTACTCGTCGTGCTGGGGGCAGGTCCAGGCCTTCACGGCGCCCGCCTCCACCAGCAGGTGCCCCAGGGCGGAGCAGGGCTGCTGCAGGTGCGTCTGGACGTGGGACTGGCAGCAGGGGGCGTTGCAGCGCAGGCAAACCTTCACCGCGGGCAGAGGCGGGCCGCGCCGGCACAAGATACACTGTAAAACCGGAGTGGAGGTCTTCTCCACACTCAGGGCGTTGTATTTCTCCACGATGTTGGAGAGTTTGTGGTTCTTCTCGAGCGTGGGCTTCTGGGCGTAGCCGTGGTTGCACTCGGGGCAGCGGGTCACGGTGGAGTCTTTGGCCCAGGCCTCGCTGATGCACCCGCGGCAGAAGTTGTGTTTGCAGGGCAGCTGGATGGGCTCCGAGAACACGTGCAGGCAGATGGGACAGATCAGCTCCTCCTCGAAACAGTTCCTCCAGGACTCGGCGAGGTCTGGAGACGTCATGGTGCCAGAGGAGGGCGCTACCACCTGGGCACAAACGGGAGGACGGGGTTAACGGGACCTGATTACACTTCTGTCCGATCTGTGGTTGAATCTGTGTTTCCTCATCACAAACAGACCCGGAGTTGTGTTTCATTCACACGTTTACCTCACAAACCCGCAGATTTAAGATGAGTTTTACCCTCAGACTGAAAACGCCTTCACTCGAATCATTCTGAGGATTTCAGACCTGGAATTGCCAAGTATTTTCTAAGTACTTCGGGGGGCTGCTCAAACATGTGTGAATGAAACAAGCCACAACACAACAGGATTTTGATGAAGTAACAATGTTCTAATGTGGTTTAAAATTCACAATAACACATTTTGTCTCATATAAGAGCTGTCATGAGTCATGATCTTTGTATCGGGGTATTTACTGCACAGATGATCGCTCCAAGAGTCCACGGCCCCTGCGTTACAAAACAAAGGTGATTGGGCGTCCGCTGGAATGTTGGTGCTCTCCAAACCCAAGATTTATCGATTATAATCTCAGTTTTATCATCAAATCCGGCTCGGTTCATGTTCTACGCCCGTTTATTCGCTTCAACGTCAAATAAATCCACTTAAAACGTGTCATTTGGCCACAGACGTCACCTCACCTCCGCTCCGGACCGATATTGCAGGTTTTAAAGCAAGAATTGGACATTGTTCGCTAAAATTTTTTTTTTTTTACGAAGCGTAGTGAGGAGAAAAAAGACCTTTAAGACCGTATAAAGAACCCACACCCACAGGCTCCAGGCAAATGGAGCTCATCGAGGCAGGAGTTATAGCGGTCCACAGAGCAACCAAAGAGCACTTTAATCCAAAATTTAAGACCAAAACGACAAGCCTTAGTGCAGCAGGCAGAGCGAGGCGACAGTGAATTGGGGTTAATCAGTTTATCGTGACTATTAAGCACGACAATAACCGAAATCTGGTGATATCGTATCAGAGGTCTCACAATAACATCGTGGAGCATCACGATATATCGAATCCCAAGTCTCTTTGCTTAAATGAACAGTTCTGATGCAGGAATAGCTAAAAAAAAACAAAAAAAAAAACAGAGGGAACTACATAGACCATGATCCTTTGCTCCGTTTCAGTGCAGACGACATAAAGAAATAACTGTTCTCAGCACTTTTACATCTTCACTCTTTGGATTAAGTCTCGTTTAAGCGTTTTTAGAGTTAAAAAGGAGCAGATTCCTTCCACAGAAGCACAAAGGGTTTAAAACACCAACTTAAAGCAAAAACACGGGTTCGATTCAGCGGCAGAAACGACGCCGCCGCTGCACCAACAACAACAACAACAACAAACCGAGCGGGACAAACGACGCAGGCGGAGCATTTTTGTCATTCTGAAGAATAATTAACTGCGATCAGTCATGATTAATCAAAAACAATGAGCCGTTTGACAGCACTAGTTTAATGACAACAAGAGCTCCGCCAGCGGGGCAAAATACGCCCGTACTTTGAATTGTTGTATATAGAATTAAGTTAGAATTTGTCAAACCTAGTTAAAGATGAATTGTTGGTGCAGTTTGGAAGTTTGACATTCCTAGGTGAGACGGTTGTCGAAATTGTCCACAGACAGACGGACAGACAGACGGACAGACAGACGGACAGACAGACAGACGGACGGATAATCAGATGAATTGTTGGTGCAGTTTGGAAGATTCCAATACTGGCGTTCTATGGCACATACCGGTAAGCACAATAAGGCAGTTCACTACCAATATAATAATAACAAGTGTGAAAAAACCTGAAATCACATAAAATTGATACCACTGACCTACAGCATGGATCGATACAAAAATATACAATAAAATACACAAATACAGTAGACCTTATATATATCGGCGCATGCCCCACATGTTTTGCCTCTTCATGAAGACAAAGCTTCAAAGACTTCAAAGCTTTGCACATGTTTTGCCTCTTCATGAAGACAAAGCTTCAAAGACTTCAATGCTTTGAAGTGTCCACAGACGGACGGACGGACAGACGGACGGATGGACGGACAGACAGACGGACGGACAGCGCCATACCATAATACGTCCCGTATTGAAACGGGCGTATAAAAACAGCATTCTCACACTTCACCACTAGAGTCTGGGTAAACGACGGGTGAGGGGAAGGGGGCGGGGCCGGGTGAAGGGGGAGGAGTCAGGTGCAGGAAGGGGGAGGAGTCAGGCGCCGGAAGGGGGAGGAGTCAGGTGCAGGAAGGGGGTTTACTGGGGACAAAATTCTATTAAATCTTAAATCAAGACGCTTTATTTCTTAACACGTTCTATCCTAAAGCCCCGAATTGGCGTTTTTATCTCGTACGTATTTCAAACGTGTTTCAGAATCTAAAAATGTGCAATAAAAACATCCGTTTGACTCACAGACGCTAAAAACAGCCGTTTGGATCAAGGCCGAGGAACTGTTTTATTTTTATTTCATGCAGAAGTTCAGGTATTTTTATAATTTGGGAAAGTACCTGAACCTGACTAATGAAAGAGAAAGTACAGGGACTAAACCAGGACTAAACCAGGACTAAACCAGGACTGAACCAGGACTAAACCAGGACTGAACCAGGACTAAACCAGGACTAAACCAGGACTAAACCAGGACTGAACCAGGACTAAACCAGGACTGAACCAGGACTAAACCAGGTCTAAACCAGGACTAAACCAGGACTAAACCAGGACTAAACCAGGTCTAAACCAGGACTAAACCAGGACTAAACCAGGACTAAACCAGGACTAAACCAGGTCTAAACCAAGTCTAAACCAGGTCTAAACCAGGTCTAAACCAGGACTGAACCAGGACTAAACCAGGACTAAACCAGGTCTAAACCAGGACTGAACCAGGACTAAACCAGGACTAAACCAGGTCTGAGCCAGATCCAGAAGGTGTGAGGCCTTTAAGGGACTAATCACGATTTGGATTTAAATGAATCCAGATCAGAGATTAAATTAGATCTCGTTGTGTCAAATGTCACTGACTCATTTCACTCGTATTAAAGCCGGACGAGCCTAAATCCAACCAGTGATAAACCCGGGACTGACCCAGATCTAAACCAGGACTGACCCAGATCTAAACCAGGACTAAACCAGGACTAAACCAGGACTAAACCAGAGCTGATGTTATAATCTTGTCGTACAAAGGAACCAGGAATGAACACAGAACGTAAAATCTGACATTATGCATTCAGTATTCATCAATCAATGACCAAACTAAATGAGGTCTAACCCAGAACTAAACCAGGTCTAACCCAGAACTAAACCAGGTCTAACCCAGAAATAAACCAGGTCTAAACCAGAACTAAACCAGGTCTAACCCAGAACTAAACCAGGTCTAACCCAGAAATAAACCAGGTCTAACCCAGAACTAAACCAGGTCTAACCCAGAACTAAACCAGGTCTAACCCAGAAATAAACCAAGTCTAAACCAGAACTAAACCAGGTATAAACCCAGACTAGAGCAGGTTATCAGAAATAAACCATTACGTCCACAAATGCAAACACGTCAAAATTTTAATGACCTGAGTACAGACTAAACCCGGTCTAAACCAGGTCTAAACCCGGTCTAAACCAGGTCTAAACCCGGTCTAAACCCGGTCTAAACCAGGACTAAACCAGGACTAACCCAGGTCTGAGCCAGAGGATGTGAGGCCTTTACGGGATTAGTCAAGATTTAGATTTAAATGAATCCAGATTTCCCAGATTAAATTAGATCTCGTTATGTGTCAAATGTCACTGTGACTCAGTCCAATCATATAAAAGCAGCACCAGAACTAAACCAGGACTAAACCAGGACTAAACCAGGTCTAAACCAGGTCTAAACGAGATCTAAACCAGGACTAAAGCAGGACTAAAGCAGGACTAAAGCAGGACTAAAACAGGACTAAACCAGATCTAAACCAGGACTAAAGCAGGACTAAAGCAGGACTAAAGCAGGACTAAAGCAGGACTAAACCAGAACTAGGGCGTTAGGTGCTAATAAAGTCTACATGGAGAAACCAGGAATAATAAATACAGAATTGTTGCATGATTCATCTTCTATCTGTGGCTGAAATAAATGAGGTGTAACCCGGAATTGGACCAGGACTGAACCAGGACTGAACCAGGACTGAACCAGGACTGAACCAGGACTGAACCAGGGTCTAAATCTAAACCAGAACTGGGGCATGTTAATACAGAGTTTTGATGCAGGGATAAACCAGTAATGAATACAGAATTACATTATTTATTAATCGTCAAACTAAATGAGGTCTAAACCAGGACTAAACCAGGACTAAACCAGTACTAAACCGTGACTAAACCAGGTCTAATCCAGGATTAAACGAGGTCCAAACCTGGTCTAAACAAGTATAAACCAGGACTAAACCAGGATTAATCTAGGTCTGAACCAGGACTGAACCATGTATAAACAAGGACTAAACTGGGACTGAACCAGGTTTAACCCAAGATTAAACCAGGGTCTGAACCAGGTCTAAACCAGATCAAAACCAGGTCTGAACCAAGTATAAACCAGGACTAAACCAGGTCTAACCCGAGATTAAACCAGTTCTAATCCAGGACTAAACCAAGTATAAAGCAAGTATAAACCAGGTCTAATCCAGGACTAATCCAGGTCCAAATCTGTTCCAAACCAGGACTAAACCAGGACTAAGCCAGGTCTAAACGAAATACACACCAGGACTAAACCAGAACCGACCTAGGTCTAACCCAGGTCTAAACCTAAAAAAACAAGGCCTAAACCAAGACTAAACCAGGTCTAACCCAGGCCTAAACCCAGGTCTAACCCAGGACTAAACCGGGACTAAACCAGGACTAAACCAGGACTAAACCAGGACTAAACCGGGACTAAACCAAACCCCAAACCCCAAACCTTCTGCCCGTGTTTTTTTCCACGTACCTTGTGAAAAGCGTCTCCGTCGCGCTCGGACCACACCGGATGCACAGTTGACAGACGAGTGCCGCTTATTGCTGCAACGTGACGCTAAGTCCAGCCCCCAAAAGAAATCTCAACTCCCAAGAAGAAAAAAAAAAGAAAAAGAAAAAGAAAAGAAAAAATGATAAAAAACGATGGTAATACCTGGGTGCTTTCCGCTGTACGCGAGTGGGTGACGCTTCCTACTTCCAGTAATGGCCCTCCTTTCGAGTGAAGTAGGCCGTCGCGGTTATGGCGACAGAACGGAGCATTTACGGGAACCTATGAGCAGTTAACGTTAAAAAATTCAGCACGGCCAGTTTGCGTAACCATTTGGAGACGTCGTATCCAAGTTGTCCCGCGTTTCCGAGCGACTCCACCGCTCAAAAACAGCCAAAAATACTGCGTAAAAACCCTGCGTAAAAAAAACCCCTGCGCATTCACCCACACCCTCTCCTGCTCAAAATCCAATAAATTCACGGATTTGGGGTTGAGCTGTGCGTTGTGTTTTGCGATTCGGACGCGAAAGTGCGCAATCCGGAGCCGCGAAAAGAGACAAAAACTGTGCTAATACGAATGCTCGCAGCGTTCATGAATAATAATAACGCAGCGATGTGGCACGTCTCGCATATCTCTACAGTAAAAAGAGAAAAGACGCGAGCGAGCCGAGGCCTAGCGTAGTTTTCTGTTTACGTTTAGGGCCCAAACAATGGCGCTTCAATCACGTAACATTATCAAATCATAGCCAGCGCAGTCGTATCGGGGTATTTACTGCATAGATAATCGCTCCAAGAGTCCACGGTCCCTGCGTTACAAAACAAAGGCGATTGGGCATCCGCTGGAATGTTGCTTGGGCTCACTCCGCCTCGCAGCGCTCTCCAAACCCCAAAATTATCGATTATAATCTCAGTTTTATCACCAAATCTTTCTTAGTTCGTGTTCTACGTGCGCGTATTCGCTTCAACGTCTCCTTCGCGGCGAATAAATCCACTTAAAACGCGTAATTTGGCCAGAGACGTCACCTCACCATCGCTCCAGCGCAACCCGAGACCGATATTGCAGGTTTTAAAGCGAGAATTGGACATTGTTCGCCAAAAGGGCCATTTTACGAAGCGCAGCGAGGAGGAAAAAGCGCGATAACACCCCGCTGTGCTAAAACGGGACGTCGACTTGTCTTCCTGGCGAGGCTATATCACGGTTTCAGAAGCCATCTTGCAAAATCCTCATAGGAAATAATAGAAAATCGCAGGGGGGAAAAAAGCCGTAGGTTGGTAAAGCGGCGGCAGGTTCGTTCGTTGGATCAGCCACAGCGGCGCGTTTTTGCATCCATGGACGGCGTAATGTTTTAGTCCGAGAGTCCGGGGGGAGGAGGCGGTGCGCGGAGGCCGAGGGCGACTGGGAGCGGAGACCGTGAAAGGAGCGCAGCGGTGGGGCAGGATTTGTGTGCTCGGGCCTCGGCTCTTTCTCTGTCGCTCCGCCAGGCTTCGGAGCGGAGAGGAATGCAGCTGGACTGG